>JAVLVB010000079.1:970684-996720 GCA_032876305.1 Orestias chungarensis | reverse complement strand
TTCCTATTCAGGAAATAGATTAGGGCTATTCCACCTATTTTTTCCACTATCTTCAGTATTCTTTATCTACTGTAGTTAAACTACAACACCTAGACTTTTCAAATCTGGACTATTTAATACTCTGCTCTAACAGCAGAATATTAAAAACCAAGTTTTTGATTTGTAAAACTTCAACAAAGGGCAATTTCAGTACTTTATTTGGATCCACATGAAAATCTAAATCCCCCTTGCTCTGAAACTGTCATTATTTTTGCTCTTTTTTCCACTTTTACCTTTCTATTTTCTCTCATTTTTGAATATTCAGTGTAGTAAGATTTGATTCTAGTTATCAAACAGGACAGTAAGCTAAGTTAATTATCCAAAGAGGTTCAAAAGGTGTATTTCTAAGGAAACTCAGCATATTGACGGTTGAGGCTAAGTCAGGATCTCGAGAAAGTAAGTTCGGCCAAGTTAAAGGTGCAGTAAGCAACTTATGTTCATATTTGCTACACAAAATCAGTATATGCTGAAAGTAGAAGATGAGACAGATAATCTTTGGAAAAATCAAGTCTTCCTTTCTTTTTCTTGTACCCATATAAACAAGCTCCTGAGGCAAGACCAGCCAATCAGAGCCAGGAGGCGTGTCTTGTGCTGTCATTGTAAAAATGTTACATACTGCCTTTACTTTTGTTGGTACATTAATTATACTCACTATGGGATATAAGAGGATCTCTACACTTTATTGGAAAGTAGTTGTAGTATATTTAAAAGAGAATTAGATACATAAGTTTCTCTAGCATTTTCTATTATTTTGGTAAATACATTGTACTCAACAAATATGTTATTCTATAAGGACTTTCCAAGTGTTTTGTAGTTATAGCTGATTTAGTCTATAGAATAACCCCTGGACTGGATATTCACGTTTTTGGGTTTCCCACCTGCACTGTTACACTAGGTGTGACATAGTGCAGAGAATATGGACATATATAATGAAGTGAAAACCAACTCATGATGCTCAGCCACTCCTCTTTTCTTGAATAGTATTATAATATTTTCTGGCAGTCTTTTTTTTTTTTGCTTTATACATTATTACAACTGTTTGTAGTTTCACTATATAGTGACTATTTGTCCCAAATCTCAAAAAGCAAAAAAAACAAGTAAATTCAACTCAAATAGTCACCATGGTGCAAAGTGGATTCTGGCTTACGCGGTCCAAAAAGTCAAAAATGCAGTTCTTTGTCGCTTCATTCCACAGTTCAGGCAAAGCAAATTATAAGCTGATAGACTGACTGAAGACTGACTGATTGGCTATACTGGTAAAAAGCCTTATCACCACCCACTTGCATAATGAGCTGCCTAAAACCTACCTATTTATACTGTGACACACCCACGTCCCAAACTGAAATTAATTAACTAATTAAGTGAATTACTAACCAAAGAACGTATTTTAAATACAAAATTAAACAGAAATTATAAATATAAATCAACTAGAAAATAAGCAAAATATAAAAATGAACTAAATTATCTAAATTCTAAGATTTAACTAAAAATAGAAAAATAGCTCTTACACACTATGTAAATAAGTTTTAACAGGTTTTGCTAAATAATCGGTGAGTATTATCCGGGTACTTAGCCTTGTTAATTACTCTTGTTGCTCTTTCTTGAAGTTTGATTAGTGTCTGTTGTGCTGTTTTGCCATTAATTACCCAAACCTCTCTGGACTCACTTAAATAAAGTCAGGCTAAAGAACATCTGAGAATGTTACCAGAAGTTTTGTATGTGGATGTATGCACATAAGCAGTGACATTTAGAAAAATGCACCAACAAATATCTTCTCTTGGGCCTGTCCTGGTGGAGACTGCAGGGGGCTAAGCACCCCTAAAGGTCAAATCCTAGAATCACCCCTGCATATAGTAACTTTGGATTTTTTATTTTTTTTTCCACAGATATTGTTATTTGAACAACATTCTCTATTATGTGAAAACATACAGTACAAACACAAATTTAACAAAATTGTCAAATACTGAAAAGCTTTTTTTGCGGTACTGAGGACAGCGACTCAGTGTGGTGTTTTTTCTGTTCCGCCAGGTTTGTCGGTGCGGAACTGTCGGGGGAGCAATGGTTGTGGGCATGTGTGTGTGAATCTCAGGCGCGCTCGCTCATTGGTTCCTCGGGCACGCGCTCAACTCTGACAAACTTCTCGCTCTGCTCGCGCTCGGCTCTGTGTCTGCTCTCGCTCTGCTCTGCTGAAATGTTAGTGAGTCTGAGAGTATGAATCAAGTTTGTGTATTTGGAAGGAATTATTTAATTGGATGAAAAAGGCCAGTCTTTGATTAGCTGGGAGCGCAGCTCATTTGCATATAATGTGGAGTTGCAGACGCGGAGCCGAGCGGAGTGAGCTGAGCGAGCGGGCTGTTTGAGAGTTAGAGTTGAGGGCGTGTCCGGGCACCCTTGAGACTGCTCGCTTACCTGCTATTCGTCCGCACAGGGTTGCGGGTGTTGCTCCTTCAGGTGGCTCTGTGCCCGCGGACCTGGTGGCACAGAGATCACTCCATAAGGCCCACCTAGGGCCAATAGTAGCGCCGCGGGTGGTATCGACGTTGTGGTATCGGTGGTAATTTTATGAGTACGAGTAGAGTACTTATGCCTTGTATCGAACCGATACCAGGGTCGGTATAGGTGCATCCCTAATTAAATTATCCTCTGCAGACTTAAAAAAGGGTTTCAAGCAACAATCTCAATATATCAGTAGTTCCTGGACCCGTTAGACCATCTGCCTACCGCCAAGTCATGTTCAAAGTCTCTTAAATCCCATTCTCTGTCTGTTTTGAAGCTGAATGTGAACATCAGCTAGTATTTCTCAACATGTGCCATGTGATTGTCCAATTTGCTGGTTGTGTTAAGCAATTTAATAGGTTACCTAATAAAGTACCTTTTTCTTGAAAACACAAGCATTTTGATTGATAATTGTAGGTAAAATAACAATTTAGTATATTTCTAAGTGTAACTCGTTACTTCCATATGTAAATCCTTATAATATTACAGTGCAAACAGCCGCGAGAGCACTGAAATAAACCGAGTATACACAAACAGACACGTGCAGAGGCTATTCTGGTACAGCTCCAGTACGAATGTCCCTGACGTATTTGTGTGTTTGATTTGATGTTTAGCTCTATCTTCCCCACAAGACAATTTGCGGACCTCAACAGATGGAGAGGTCCAATTAGACATTGGAAAGATGGGAGACAAATGTTCCAACTCCTTGTCTCTCCCTGAGGACATATAGCCACTTTTAGAGTACATGAGCAAAATAAAAAGGAAGCTCAACTAAATGCCATAAAAAAGGGATGTTATTTCTTAATGTCGTGTACTCCAGAAAATACGGCACCAAATGCGATAAATATCACTCGGCCCCCATCTACATTACGTATAAATATTTCCTACTGTTGTCTGTGTCTTCAAGGGCAGACATCCTGCAAAGCAATTGGCTTGCCATCAGCTAGGACCAAAAAGAGGAAAAGAAATGTGGGACAGTGGAAGGAAGGCTGCACTGTGCTGTGATTAAAATGAATAACCTTCATTCAGTCACGATTGTTGACGGTACATTGAAAAGTGCGGCCAGTGATTATGGGTGGGGGGGTCCTCAAACTTTTGTCATTATTATTCATCAGGAGGCCTGTCCTCAGCAGTGACTAAGAGGTTGCAGTTATAAATAATGGTGGTTATGTCATTATGCCCGTTGACCCTGGGTCAGTTTAATTCATGCTTCAGCTTCTTCTGATGTGAAAGCGGACAGTAATAATACCTTTGATGGCTGATAGATTGTGTTCAGCTTTTATGGGTAAAGTGACCTTTAGGTTTCTCTGTTGTTGTTGTTTTTGTTTCAGGCCTAAAGTTATTATTTTTTCATGTCAATTTTTTTCTCGTCTGTAAGCGGAAGCCTTGCCAATAAAATGTGGGAAAGGAATGATGTCTCCATACGAAAGAAATGACGTGTAGCAGGTAGAATGGCTGCGGATGTGGCTTCAGCTCTGCCCCTGAGGCCAGTCCACAGCTGTTAAAGGAGATACAGCTCTCTCTCCCATTACCTCGTCTTTGATTCTCCCTGGCTCCCAATGCTCGCTGTCATCTGGGATCGCTTCTGTTGCCTCCCTGGCTGCTGTTCTCGCTCTCTGAGAGCGCTGATTACATTTTTACACATTGCCACTCCTTCTGTCTCATTCCAAGCGCAGATATTCTCATCTAGTTTTACTTGGAAGTTCTAATATGTGTAATGTGGTGTTGTAGTGGTTTAAATGTTTGATTTTAGCTTTACAAATACTATGTGAATTTTAAGGAAGGACATTTATTGGTGTGATGTTTTTGCTGGGAGTTCTGCTTCTAAATATTCAGAGCTTTTGAAATGTATTCACACCTCTTGAATTTTTACCATTTTGTTACGTCAATACTACAACATTAATTTCATTTATTTTTATTTTGTGGACTAGAGCAAAAAAGCAGAGACATATTTTATTATGAATTCTTTACAAAGAGGAAATCAAGTGTGGCGTGTTTTCTGTTCAGTCCCTTGAGTCATATTTGAATAAACCCATTTCACCACCGTATTTTTCATTAGGGTATGTATATGTTCCGTTTGGGTGGCTATCCTCTGCTCAAAACAGGCCTTAAGCAGTCCCTCTAGAAAAATTTGATTCTGTGAACGCAGAAAATCCGGCAAAGGAAAGGAAAGGACGCACAATATGCTAGTCAGTGCATACGCACAATATGCTACAGTGTGCATACATCTTAAAAAGCTTAATATTTACTGCATAAATAGCATCTGAGAGCAGAAATCGCAGAATTATGTACATTTGTCTGATTTCACTGATCCCGCATTGATACGCAAAAATTTGAAAATATGTATTATTTTCTTACTTTTGACTGACATTAACCCCTGCAGCCAAAAAAGAATGGTGCGCCGCTTCGCATAGTGACGTCGTCCTCCCGTGATCCACCATAACAAACACGTTTTGGTTCGCAGCGACAGCACGAACCAATATTGGATTTGGCAGATCTGCCCCATTAACTAATAAAAGCAAATGGACTGAACTTCATACAGCGCCTTACTACAGGGTGCTTTAAGTTAGGTATAAATGGCTTTGTTATTAGACATATTTTGTGTTTTATAACTAAGAAATGTTCATACTCTGTACTTTTCCGCTCTGCTCATACTACGTTATAGATAACCTTAAAAGGTCCATGAGTCTATGTTAGCATATCCGGACTAAATAAAATAGTCAGCTAAACTGCTATGTTATGTCATGTTTGCTGCTTACTATAGGTGAAACAATGAGTGGAAGAAGTATGTTAATTCTCTCTACATTTGTAAACAACAATTCCATGTTTTTCACAGTTTTCCGCATATTTCCGCACATTTCTGCCTTTTTGGCACTTTCCTGCATTTTTATCGCAGAAGACGGGCCAAAATCCCTCAGAATTCACCTCAAAACCTTGGATTTTTGCACACAAAATCTTGGGTTGTTGCCCGCATTTTTCTTGAGAGACAGCAAAAAGGTTTGTTTAGTTTCAAACTGACACTTTCTATGTAAGCTAAAGAAGAAGAATGAATTGTAAGTTCATATTTAGTCATTTTCATCTCCCACAATAATCTGAATTTGTCCATGAAAAATAAAAACACACAAAAAAGAGTAAATTGCTGACTTCAAACGAGGGTAACAGTTGGTTCGTTTCAACTCACCAGAAAATTGACAATAGCTGGTAGAAGCAATAATCATGAACAGTTGTTGCTGTTGCATAACATCCAGGCTGTACTTCTTTTTCTGAACATTTTGTGACCATTCGAGATTTCTGCTTTTTATTCCAGGCTTTTTGATTGGAAACTAAACACATCATCCCATATGTCTTCTAAAATACTGGTCCATTATGAAAAGCATAAAGAAGTAATGGTAGTGGGAGGTAAACGGGAGTCGTGAGGGAAAAACAAATAACACACTGCTAAGAAAAGCTGATGGGCTCATAGACTTTGTTCTGATGGATTTCTGCTAGGAAGAAACCAACTGCTGCAAAGATGGATCACAAAAACTCCTTCAGAGTTTTTTTTCATTTCTTTTTGGCCTCTGGCTTCTTCTTGTCTGGGTAAATGCAGTGAAAATATCACACCATTAGGCAAGTTGGTCATTTTGGTCCACTGAAGTGAAAATTTGCTTTTGTCTCTTTGTGAACCGTTGCTCATAAATGACCTTCTCTTCAGATGTATCAGTATGAGTCTCAGTTTAAAAGGGCCTGTAAAAATCACACCACTTTCAACGTTAGAGACAAGGAAGAGTCTCGTTCAAATAAAGGAAAATCCAATGTTTTTTGTCCTGAAGGAGCTGAAGGAAACAATTACTGTAGTGTGTCTGTACACATTTACAGAGTTTACCCAGACTTTCTACCTCATGAACTGGTATATTCTACTGGAGAGGAACCCTTTTATTCAAAGAAAATGTTTTAAAACATGAAAAAGCAACTTAACCATAAAACAATTGGATGTAATAAGCAGACTGATTAATATTTAAGATGCAGCTGTTGTGCAAGAATGCATTTAGGTGTCATGTCATACCTAACCTCAAACTTTTTTAACTTGATATTTTCTTTAGATCTTTTTGTATTAAAAAGTACTTCAATATTATGGTGTTACTTTTGGTTTACAACTTTGTCATGTTGTACAACTATAGCAAACAACACAATAACCCTACAGAATCATGTAATGGCCAGATATTTTTTATACAAAGAATGCAATCATTTGGCTTGTCAAAAATTTTTCTTTTCAATTATCACTAAAAACCAATATGAAAGAATATAAAGGTTTTGGGCTGATTTAAAGCAACACTAAAGAACCTTCAGTTTTGGTCAATTTTGACACCCAGTGTAGACCATGAGGACCAGTGCATAGCGTTGTAAAATCCTGATCTCCCGGTCGCCCACAGTTGGATTGAAGTACATTTCTGTTTCCAGTGGCTGTGTGAAGGATGAATAGCGATGAGGTAAGGAATCTAATTGAAGCAAAACAATGTCATATGATAATGTTGAAAATAAGAAATGGGGAAAGTGACGTATGCCGTAAAGCAGTAAGCAGATTTGTAGTTGTTTTGTGTGGCAGGTTTTCTGCCACCATCGTCAAAGTAGCTCAGTGCCGGTTAAAGTGATACAGACCCCATCGGGCTATGACAATGACAGAAGTGTCATTCAATGAGCTTTAAGTTCAAGTATAATTAAAAAAGTTATGAATTGTTTTTTACAAAGGTTGAAAAGTTATTTATTGTTGCTTTAATGCCAGAGAGGAAAAAAAACGGGTGTTTTTTCAAAAAGTATTATAATACTCTATTTATCTGGGGGGGGGGGGTTCACTTTAAAATGCATTTAAACTTTTCTGCACACTTCAAAGTTGATGCCATTTTAAAGACTATTATTATACCATATTACAACCCAATATGACCAAACTGAATTTTATCTGAAATCAAACCAGAAAATAGACGAAAACAAACAAAAAAAGAGTGAAAAAATCAATTTGAAGTGTAAAGTCTGATGCTACAAACAAATGCACCAAATGAGAGAAATTCCTGCATCTCTCTAAACTCTCCCTAGACTTTTCTCCTGTGAATACAGTTTCATCAAAATACTGTGAAACGATCTCTGGAATATAATAACTGTCATGTCAAAAAAAAAAAAAAAGTTTGACAGTTTCACAAACCGTCTCCCCAATTTTTATGTCCTTTTTTACAGTTGATATAAGAGATAAAACTATTGACCTTTTGTCCTTCTGCAGTATGAAATTAAGATATTACAAAGCTAAGACAGTCAAGACAACATCTTCAGTACTGCTTAATGGTGATGGGCATTTTCAATTATTTCTTGACATTTCGGTCTGATTGTTTGAAGCTCTGATAAATGAAGGGGTTATAGTGCTTTGGGTTAGATCGTCCTTTTTGTCAATCCTATTTGCCTCGGGATATGATGGAAGAAAAAGAAATGATCAAATTATTCTGGTTTACAGAATATTTCTGGTTATTAAAGATAAATAAATAGAAAACTTTGCTTAATCCCTCACTGACTGGAAGATTCATGCAACTCTCAAACTGCTTTTTTTCTAGCCTTTATCTGAAAACTTAAACGTCTCAGAGCGTGAGCGTAGATAACCCGGATGGCAACACGGTGACATAATCTAGACTTGTGATTTAAAAAAGCTCCTCAAGATCCACTGCAGATGCTGCTTAAGTGTCTTTGTGGGTTACTTGTAAGGAAGTGCTTTGTTTCATGAGGAAAAATTCTCTTCAACCATAAAGCGAGCGGGGTGAGAGGGATAGTTGACTAAGGACTAAATCCATCCATAAGAAAAAAGTGCCATGTTTTAAAACCTTGTAAATTTATTTTTATGGTAGGTGAAATATTACACAAACTGCATGCTGTAAGTCTGATAGGATTGTAACCTGCTGTTAAAAAAAAAGGCAGATATCCAAATACTACGCATTGTGAATGCACACACTGCAAACTCTGAGTTAAGGGGCCATTTGGTTGAGGAAGCTGATATCCAGCGGCTGCTCTGTGTGGAATCGCACATCAAAGTTAATCTTGCACCGTCTGCTCTGGCGCTGCAGAGCACTAATCTGCTGTCAGTGTGATGAGGCTCCTGGACCAGTTCTCCTTTCCAGCACAGAGCCACTAATCCCAAAGACCTTTCCTGCTTTTTTGTCACTCTTTCCAGACAACAGCAGTCGCAGGTCTGACCTTGAATAATCATCTGGTCAGGAATAGTTACGCACAAGCTCTGTTTTTTTTGCATTTTATGTTGCTTCTCTTATATTCACCGGAGAACCTAAAAGAAAAGGACTATAATATTGATGGATATTATAGATACACAGATATTAAATTTTTTATGTACACCAATAAGGCATAAAATAATGACCGGACAGGTGAAGCAAATAAATACATATATTAAGCAGCAATTGAAAGTCCTGTCCTTAAACTGTTGAGGAGGAAAAGCTTTTAAGAAATTGAACAAAATGGTGACATTAGATATATGGAATAGAGCATGTCGAAAACAAAGGTTATTTTGGACTTTCCCATGAACGCATTGGTTAGTATTTATCAAAGATTAAATCAAAGAACAAGTTGAGGTAACAGAATCATGGTCGGTTATGCCTCGGTGGTGCAGGTGAGAAGAGAAAGGCGCTATCGCTTTCATTCCAACAGATTAAGCTACTGTTACTCAGAACTGACTTATGAAAGAAAAAAAAAGGAGCATTGCAGTTTTTTTGTGTAAGGGGCTGCAGGGGTGCTTACAAAATCAGAAAACACACAGACCCCCGTACCCACTGTCGAAAACAAAATATTTAAACATGAGTAAGGCAAGGCAAGGCAAGTTTATTTGTATTCCACATTTTCGTGTACAAGACAATTCAAATTGCTTTACATAGGAAAAAAGAGCAGAAAATGAAACAATAAAATCAACTTTGAATTTAAAAGAATAAAAATAAAATAATAATAATAATAATAGTAATAATATTCTCTGTTACTATATGCACAGTTAAACAAGGCTCGGGCTCGCCAGAGTTGAAACTAGTCTAACCTCTTCAGGAAGACTGTTCTAGATTTTAGGAGTAAAAAACTGGAATGAAGCCTCCCCTTGTTTGGTCCTGACTCTGGGCATCAGCAGGAAGCCACTACCTGAGGTTCTCAGAGTCATGGCTGGTTCATATGGCTCTAACATGTCAGATATGTACTTTGGGGCTAAACCATGAAGAGACTTGTACACAAGCAAGGCTGTTTTAAAATCTATTCTTTGAGTGACAGGAAGCCAGAGCAGAGACTTGAGCCCTGGACTAATGTGGTCATATTTCCTGTTTTTTGTCAGAACTCGAGCAGCAGCATTCTGGATGTTCTGAAGCTGTCTTAAGGCCAGTTTAGAAAGCCCAGTGAGCAGTCCGTTACAGTAGTCTAACCTGCTAGAGATAAAAGCATGGATAAGTCTATCTAGGTCTGGTTTACAGAATATTCCTCTGATTCTGGCAATGTTTTTAAGATGGTAGAAGGCTGCTGATGTTACTGATTTACTCTGGCTGTTGAAGTTCGGGTCAGAATCGAGTATTACCCCAAGATGTTTGACTTGATGTTTAGGTTCCAGAGAGAGCGTCAGAAGGTAACTGATGACACTTTCTCTTTGTTTCTGTGGGCCACAGACAAAGATTTCAGTTTTGTGTGACTTTAACTGGAGGAAGTTGTTCTGCATCCACAGACTGATCTGTTCAATACAGTGACACAAGAAATCAACAGGCTGATGTTTTCCTGCTGTCACCGACACATAGATCTGACTGTCATCAGCATAGTTGTGATAGGACACATCATGGCTCCGTATTAGCTGGCCCAGTGGAAGCATGTACAGATTGAATAAAAGGGGTCCCAGGATCAACCCCTGGGGAACCCCACAGGTCACACCCATTCGGTCGGAGACGCAGTTCCATTTTTGAACAAAGTAACACCTGTCCTCAAGGTAGGACTTGAACCAGTTGAGAGCCATAACATTGATTCCCACCCAGTCTTTTAACCTCTGTAATAAAATCACATGATCAACTGTGACAAAGGCGGCGGTCAGGTCCAGCAGAACTAGGACAGAGACTTTGCCTGCATCTGTGTTTAGGCGGATGTCGTTTGTCACCTTGATCAGAGCTGTCTCAGTGCTGTGGTGGGCCTAAACCCTGACTGGAAAGCATCAAACACATTGTTAGACAGGAGAAAGTCACTCAGCTGTTGGTATACAACTTTTTCCAGCACTTTTCCTAAGAATGGCAGGTTTGATAGGGGCCGGTAGTTGTTCAGTACTGTGGCATCCAGACTTCTCTTCTTTAGAAGAGGCTTAATGACAGCAGTTTTCAAGGCCTTTGGGAATATTCCAGTCTGAAGTGAGATGTTGACTAAATGAGCGAATTGTTGCAGCAAACTGCTCAGCACAGACTTTAGGAATCTAGTGGGTAACTCATCCAGGTAGCAAGTAGATGGACTCAGGCTGCAGATGATCTGTTCAACTGTTGTATCGCAGACAGGTGTGAACTGTGTCAGCTCTATATGTCTAATTGGGGATAGATGAGCTATGTCTGTTGTGGAAACAATTACATTTTTAACGCCTTAAACTTAGTTATTAAAGAATACTGCAAACTCCTGACATTTGGATGTAGAAATCAGTTCCAAGGGGAGCGAGACTGGAGGGTTTGTTAATCTGCTCACCGCAGCAAACAGGACACGAGAGTTGTTTCTGCAGTTTTTGATGATTTCTGAAAAATAGCTCTCTCTTGTTCTACGCAAAGTGTGGTTGAACATACACAACTTTTCTTTCAAAATTAACCTGGAGCTTTGACTTATGCCATTTCCGTTGGGCACTCCCTTTTCTGTGCATTGACCGAGACCTCTTTTCTCCATGGTGCCTCTTGTGTACTTTTAACCATTTTAACCTTGACAGGAGCAATGGCATCCATAACCTTCAAGACACTTGATGTGTAAGAGTTCAACATATCATCAACATTACAACACAGAGCCTTTTCAAACATAATCATTTTCAAAAACTGAATCCCTGTGTTGTCATCAATAAGTCTTCCCTGAGTAACTCTAGGGCCAGCTGTTGGCTTGGGTGTAAAAGAAAGGTCAAAGAAAACAAAAATTATCAGACAAAGCGACTGGGCCAATTTGCAATGGAAGAAAGTCACCAGTTCCAATAAATAACAACACGAGACCACACCGTTGAACAAATGCAACCAGGACATGGCAGTGTAACATTCTGGGCAATATTATTTGGAGAAACCTTTGACCTTGCTCATTTTGGGGACGCTATGACTACATCAAACCAATGTAAGCATACATTAATTTCTGTGCCCTCTTTTATGGCAGTAATGAGTCTTTCCATAAGACAAAAATGGTTCTGGGATGGTTTGAAAATTCAAATGCATAAAGAATCATCTTATTTTCATATTCAAGATTAAATTATTTTTATAAAATAAAACCCCAAAGTGGTCCATCGGGTCTCAATGCTAAACCATCTGAGTAGTTTTCTGCTGATAGCATTAACGTCTGAGGTGTACAGAGTGAAAAAGAACGGTGAGAGTAGCATACCCTGGGGTCCTCCAGAGATACAACTCCTGTCTCATTAACTTTGGTTTTAATTTTAAATCTACATCTAATACTGCGGTTACTTTCTCTGCAAAGATTCTCTGTTAATCAATTCTATGAATTAAAGTTTTCACCTTTAACCTCACTGCAGGCATTCAGGTATTAAAAGTTTCAGCAAAATCTGAGCTTTCAGTGTTCAACTAAATGCCTCTGCGCTCTCATCTGTGTGCCGATTAACCTACAGTGAATACATAATGAGCTATTTAGCATAATCGCTCAAGTGTTCTGATCATTTTAATTTATCTCACTATATTATTTTTAATCCAATGCTTTGGCACCTCGCTGTGCCACCAACCACTCTTTAATAGGGCTTTACCCAACCCATTCAGCGACAAACCATAGTCATTTTATAATCAAGGCTTTATGACTGTGTTGTCTGGACCTATTTTTAGACCTGACTTCATGTGAGAAAGATGAACCAAGACATAAACAGTTGAGGCCATTCATCCTGGTTTTAAATATTTCCTTTTCACATACCATTTCAAACTAATTGCTTTCACATCAGCATGTTTCTCAAGGTAATATGTAGTTTAATTGGAACATGCAAACACTTGTAAAACTTCCAACAACACAAGGCAGCAATTCATCCTGTAATTAAAATAAAGCGCGACAAGGAATTGCATGCAATTATGACAACAAGGAGCTGAAGTTAAGGTGACATAGCATATAATAGCCAGGTAAGGGGTTTGACTTTTTTCTTCTTTTTTTCAGTATTTTTCGCATAGGACAGCAGTTGTTTCCCAAGTGTCAGCTGGTGTAGCCTAAGAAACTGGAGAGCAGCAGAAGAGAAGAAAAATGTCAAAGCAGGGCTGTGGTAGTGCTGCATGATAATAGAAAAAGAGATGTAGAGGGACAAAAAGGAGGGGGAAAAGAGAATGAAGCGTTTCATCTCCAGCTCATAGTTAGAGGCAGGCAGGTCCGGGCAGACGAAGGGTGAGCTAAAGTCACGGACGGAAGAGGGCGGGAGAGGAAAGGCTTTTTTATCATCCCTGGCTCTTAAGAAGATCTCCCAAATGAGGGAGGGTGCGCATGCTAATGTCAAAGCCGTGTTGATAAATAGCTGCCTATATTTTTTTTATGTTTTATTTTATGGTTAGGGTTAAGCTGAGATTTGGAAGGGTTGAGGGAATACATGTTTGATATGTAAGTGAGAGCTGAGGTGCCTTTGCTGAAAATATACGAGCCAGATTACTCTTTTGGGTTCTATGTATGCGTGACTAAAGGAGAGTAATTTTTCTGGTCTTTATTGAGTCTGTGTGGCTCATAAGACTCTGCAGAGAACGTTAGGCTTGAAGATCAAAGCTTCATTGGCAGCACCGCGCTATAAAGTCATCATTTACTTTTCATTTATACTGCACTACCATTGGAAGGTACGTGCTTCGTGACTGTTTCTTTGAAGCTCTCATGGGCTAATCTGCAGCTGTAGACACTGACTGGATGCTAATGCAATATAGTGGGATGGCACGGGAAATAAATATTGAACACGCTTAATCAAAAGTATTTTTGTACAAAATCTTTTCTTTTTTTTTAGCACATCTCTTTTAAGGAAATAAATAATGCTTCCTTGTTATTTAAAAACCATTCATTCAAACAAACTGCATTCAAATACAATCAATGCAGTTTTTTTTATATTTTCATACTGAAATTCATGTCAAGTGATTGATTGAGAAACTCTAGTGTGGGAATATTCGCATGCAAATATGGTGTCCTGCAACTTTTCCTTCTGTCTCTGCTACAACATCCTAAAGTCAAATTATCAGTTTATTGAATCCTGGAGGCAATAAGGCTATTTGGTTGGACCAGGGACACATCTAAAAATTGCAGGACAGCAGACTGGTGCTTGAATATAATTTCAGCCCTTTTCTGAAGGCTCTCAGCTCGATACTTCATGGGTACAATGTTTTTGAGGTTATATGGTCCCTCCTCCAAGCTTCATTCTCTCCTGACCAGTCTGTACTCTTTCATTTGTTTGTCCAACTGTTCTGCTGGAAATGTTAAATAAGAGGGTTTTTCTTCAGGAGTGGAGTCTTGTGCTGTAAATTATCTTAGAAGTCATGGCAGTTGAGCTTACTCATTGTTTTCATTGTTCCTTGCTTAATCCAAGTCAATCTGCAAGTGGTTGGTGGTTCTTCGACATCTCTTTTGACTATTCTTTTGACTCTTTTAAGGAATACATGTTCATGATGCGCTAATAGTGGCATAATGTTTTACAATAATTTTACGACTTGCTCCATGTCTTAAATTACTTTTCCGCTTTTAGTTTTCATGACCGTTTTTTTTTCTCGATATTTCTGTCGTAATTACCTATTTTATAGGCCATCAATTAGAATTAAATGATCTGATACGAATTACCACTGATAAAGGGCAAGATTGCTTTCCAAATGCTGATTTGCTTCTGGCTTTTCATTCCATTTTATAGCTTTTTTTCTTTCTTGTCTTCAACCTTAATAACTGTACTTTTTTAAAGTGAGCGAAACTACGGACTTATTTGTTGGATTTCCCTGCATATAAAGATTGGAGGGGCTGTTGCTGACATCTGCTGCAGAACTGTGTCAATAGAAATATATACCAAGAAAAATGTGTTCAACACTTGCTTATTTCATTATTTGCCTATCTGTATCTGTCACATCTGCTGAATTCTTCATTTTAGCGCAGTAGAAAAATCCAGTCAGAGCACCACTGACACTTATCTTTTTCAGGTTTGTCTATCTCTGTAGCAATTGTTCACAGTTCGTAACTCTCAAGCAATCGGTTTTTCCCACTGTTTGCCATACAGCAGGCAGTGTGGCCCTCTGGCTTTCCTCTATCTTTTGTCTCCCATCTCCCCATTTTGATGTGTTGCTCTCCCTGCCTCTCCCTCTCCTGCTTATCACCTGCAGTGAAATTCTAGCGGGCTAATCCCGGTACCTGTGGGATTCCCTACTCTATAATGATGTATATCTGAGGGATAGCATCAGAGCAGCATTTTATAAGCCCACACAGCCTTAATCCCATCAGTCTTTGGTGTCCAAACCTAACAGAGCCTGCGTTTCGGATGCTGTGCACACGGCCCCCAGCCACAAATGCAGCAGGGAGCAACAGGGATGATGCATTGTGCTTCGAGATCTTGCTGGAGATCGTGATCATTTATTGTGTTTCAGATTTTGGAAGCCTGGCAGTATAACTGCAAGCACTGCAGTGCAACATGGTGTCGCATAGCTACTGCACTGAAAAGTCCTTGCAGGGTGATTTCTTCCCACGATCCTGCCAGTCTGTTCAGGATTACTTATATTTAAGTGCGCTCTTAGACAGAGATGATTAATAAAGTATGTATTTAATATTGTAGCAGGCTACTGATTTTACCATACATAAATAGCACATTTATTTAAATGAATATGATACAATGCAGATATTTTATGTAACAAAATATTTGATCCATGAAGTCTCTGTAGTTATGGTCCATTTGTGTAAAGTGCTTTGCGATAACATTCAGAGATGTTGAAATTTTTCACATCACTTTACCATGAAATGTATAACACCCAACAAAAAGTAATAACCACTTTAGAACCAGAAGGACAAAAGCGGTACTGTTTTGCCTTGATGAAGACTTCGTTTCAGATGAGGACCAGCGCATATCGTAATAAAATCCTAATCTCCCGGTCGCCTAAAGTTCAATTGAAGTACATTTATGTTTCCAGTGGCTGTGGGAAGGATGAATGTCATATGATTATGTTGAAAATAAGAAACGATGAAATTGACGTATGCTGTAAATGCGGCTGGACAATCTATCGTTTTCAACGGAAAATCGAGATCTCAGACAACACGATTTTGGGATGATCAAAGGTGCGTTTTTTCTCGGTGCCCCAATAATTTTGTTAATAATAATCACTGCAATGTATGCCTAATGCCAGTGTAGAAAGGCTCTGTGTCAGCTACCAATCAGAAAGCGGCACCAGGTCACATGCACTCCACTTCAATTAGTGTGTACCTTGTCATTCAATTTCAAACAATCAGAAACCTGCAAGCTGCGCCTGACCATGTAACATGCTCTCCCCTCCAATCAGTAGTTACCTAGTCATTCACTTTCAAACATGGCTGAAGCGGGAGCAGAAGCTGAGCCGACAAAATTAATATAAAAGAAAACAGTATTTGAAATCTGTTGCCAGCAGTTTTCATATGTTTCACGTACTCTGCAAGCCGTTTTGTTCTACTAGGAGCAGCAAAGCCTTGTCACATCACTATGCTACATAGTGGTTGTAATCCATCGCACATAGATCGCAGAGCATTAAAGGAAGTAGATGGTTACATCCATTCTTGCGTTTGTCTTTTGATTCCATTGCCAGGCAGCAAACTAATGCGCATGCATGCACTTTCTTTGTTAGCTTTGCGTTAGCCACCTTAAATGATATATGAGTACTCAAACAAGGAGTGTGAGATGGTTTATGTTTGCATCACTCAAGGTGGAAAACCCATTAACAAGCTAATTGGGCAGCTGAAACACAGTCATGCAGTTGGTTGAAAGTGTTGAAAACAGATAAACTTTGGGAATGCTAATGGTAAGTAGAATAGAAGGCCGCGCAATGGAAGAATTTGACCCCAGTCAGGAAGCAGCAAAATGGTTGTCTGCTGCTAAGAGGACCTGGAAACAACTTTATAAACAGTGGCCAACAGCCTTGCTCTAAGTGTTATATCACATTCAAACATGTGTAAACTTGCATTATAAGCAGACAGACTAAAATACTGCATATGCATTTCTCTAAAACTCGTACAGCATACACACTGCAGTATGACACAAATTGCAAACATTTTTTAACACACTCTGACAATTATGTATTAAACACATCTACAGTAATATAAATAAATTCAAAGATTATTCTGTTTGCTGTTTCATTGACAAACATGTTTCTATATAAATATTTTAATTGTGTTTTTATTGTATGCCTTACTCCTATTTGTCAGTGTGTTGAAGTAATCATATGCATTGCTTTTGTTTTTTAGAGATTTAAGAGAAAATTTGTGCTGGTGCTACATCTTTTTGTTCTGTGATAAAAAGAACGGCAACCTCTGTTGCACCAGTGCTATAAGCTAAAAAAGTTAGCGTAGAGCCTTGTCATTCTTGTATTATCTTAATGGATTTCATTGAAACTTGACTTAAAGAAAATAAATCGTGAATGAAATCGAAACTGCAATCTCTGCCAGAAAAGTCGCAATTTCAATTTTTTCTTAAAATCGTTGAGCCTAATGTAAGTTTTGGTCAAATTTGACGGCCAGTGGGGACAAAAGTGGTACTGTTTTGCCTGAATGAAGGCTGCATTTCCCATGAGGACCAGTTCATAGCGTGGTAAAATCCTGATCTCCATGTCGCCTGCAATCGGATTGAAGTACATTTCTGTTTCTAGTGGCTGTGTGAAGGATGAGTTGAGATTAGGTAATAAATCTAATTGTGGCAAAACAATGTTATATGATGTCGTTAAAAATAAGAAACGGGGGCCATAAAGCATTCAACACATTTGTTGTTGATTTGTGTGGCAGCGTTCCTGCCACCCTCCTCAAAGTTTCTTAGTGCCTGACAGACCCCACGACTGAGGTGTTATTCAACAACCTTTAAGTTGATCTATAATGACAAAAGTTTTGAAAATATTTAATGAAGGTTGAAAAGGTACTAAGTGTTGCCTTATTTTTATCTTTTAACTTAGTTGGGGAATTATGTGCTCATGATGATTTTAAAAGTTTACTGCAGTTTGAATTTCAGAACATAAATTTACATTTTGTCACATCTGACAACAGCACATTCCTTTCTGATTTATTCTCTCCCTGATAATGTCAGTTTATGTCAATAGCCATGTGTTAATAGGTTTGAAGTCATACTTTATTTGTTTATTCCTGGGTTATGGATTGGATATTGCTCTGTTAATTAGTCAAAACATGAAATATTGTTTTATAACTTAATTCTTTGTCAAACCTCCCTACAACTTAATCCCTGACCATTCTGCTGCCTTCTTTGGTCCTGTTTGCTTAACAGTGCTGTCTTAAAAAACACACTTGCCTTTACAGAACAGTTGCTTTAATATTAGGACGGCTCTATAAATTAGTCTTTTTTTATCAATGGTGAGATTTACTCTGGGGCAGGTGGGGATGATTTTTTTAAGTAAATGTTTTATGAGTGCTCTTAATATGAGAAAATCACCATCACATCTTCTCTGGTGGCCCTCCATAAATCTTGCAGTCCTCACAAATACAAGTGAAGCAAAAATTTATAACCTTTTGTCAATCTGGTTTGTACACCTCTGTGGCATGCTGCCAGAATAATCTATCTCCCTCAAATGCTGAATTCATACTTCATAGCATGATAGAGTTCAAACGGAAAATTACTTTTTTTTCTAGATCTATTATTTAACTGTCAGCAAGGATGAATATTGTGCTTTTTCAGCTTTGTGGAGATGGTATAGTGAATCGTATTGTTGCGTAGCAATGTGCCATTTGCTCCTTGTCATGACACATAGAGCCTTTTAATTTTGGTCAAGTTAATGTCTATGGGAGTCCGTGGTAAAGAAACTTTAAGAGCATATCCTCTCCGGCACCTTTTGATCTTCTGCAGCAGCCTGACGTGCCATCACCGCGGGGTACAGTATGTAACACTTCCCGGTCTTTCTGTTATCTTGCTATCCGTGCACACTTTTGTCTGTCTTTGCCATTATCGACTTTGGGAACGGTCAGTGACAGTGTCAGAGTTTCAGAATAATTGACAGGTTTTGGTCTCACAGGTTTGGTGTGCTCGTCTGTTCTGCTGAAGCCACTGAGCTGTGAAACTGGGCTAGAGAATTACCTCAGGAAGCACGATAGGGAGGCGGGTGCGATCAGATGGCTGGTGAAGGTCAGACAAAAAATTATGCATTCATGGAAATATCAATGACAGACTGAGGACGCTTGAAACAGTGAGAAATTAAAAGCTCACTACTTTTTTGCGATGTAAAGAGGCATCCTGTGTGTAAAAGTAGTTGTCCTAGACATCCAAAACATCTAATTGTTTTTAAAGAATTCAACATAAACCATTGTTCCTATTTTCACAGTAAACAATCCTAAAATTGCTGAAATTCTAAGAGGTAAATCTAGCCTTTCTCAGTAATTTAGTCTAAGTAAACAGCCTAAATATGGTACTTTGCAAAAGTATTTATACAGTGAAGATTTTCCTTAGACAAGTAGAAACTGCCATGCATGGATTTGTTTGTACACACACAGAAGGTAGCACATAATTTTGAAGTGGTAGGAAAATGCTACATGGTTTTCATATATTTGTCCCAAATAGACATCTGAAAAGTGTGTAATTCCTCTGTGTTCAACCCCCTTTTCTCTGATCTCACTAAATCAAACAAAGTTCTACCAATTGTCTCACCAGTAAAGAGAGTCGTACACTTTAAATTAATACAGCTGTTCTCTTTCTGGACTCAGAGGTTTGTTAAAAACATTAGTGACCCAATGTTGTCATCAATACCAAAATACCCAGCAGACAGACCATGGATAATGTTGTGGTGAAGCTTAAAGCAGGGTTAGAATATAAAACAATGTACCAAGTTTTGAAAATCAAACTTAAATTGTAAAAATTCATAATCTGTAAATGGAAAGAGGAAACTGCAAACCTTCAGAACCATTTAAACTGATCAGACAAGATAGAAAAGCAGTCAAAGGGACAAAGAAAACTATGGATACTCAGATACTCAGATGTCCAATTAGCTGTTCTCCAAAAGCCAAGCTGGAGACACAGCAAACATATGGCTGAAAGGCGAAAACTTCACTTTAGAGCACTTATTACACCGTCTCAACCGAAACACATGGTGGTGGCAGAAAGATGTTTTTCTTTTGTTTTTAGCGGGGAGAGAAAGGCTGATTATAGTGAATAGGAAATTAAATGAACTAAATAAAATAAATCTTGTTTGAAAGTGCAAAAGACTTAGGACTTGTTCTACTTTTAACACTAAGACAACAGCCAGTGCTAAAGTGTAATGATTTAGCTCCTAATACATCAAGATTCATGAGTTAAAATATTAAGATCAAACTCCGGAATCTAAATTAAATTGATCATCAATGGCAGAATACTTGACAGTTGTTATTTTAAAGCATACCCCATCCAATCTTTTTTTTAGCTTTAGCTAATTTGCAACGTAAAATAAAGAACAACTATAAGTCCCTAGCTCTCCAAAGCAGACAAAATTCTTGCTGGTGCAAAAAAAGAGAAAAAATGGTTGTACAGAGTATTGACTCAGGGGGACTAAATACAATTGCTTACGGCGTTTTCCATTTATTTATTTTTAGAAATATGGAAAACTATGTATTATTTCTGTTCCATTTCGAAGTTGAACTAATTTATGTCTTTTATATAAAGATCAATAAACTACACTTGAGTGTGTATTGTGGCAAAATGTGGAAATGTTCTGCATAACTGGACTGGAGTCCTGTTTAATTCACTCTGTTAATAACTGTGAGTCACAGTTTCTAGGTTTTATATGTTTACAGTTTGTTTCTCTTGGTGTTAGGTTAATCAATTAAAATCTGGGACTGTGGCTTGAATAATGGCATTGCTACTACTTTACTCTAATTAATGTAATAACATAGGAATATTTTTTTTATTTACTTTATCAAAGTTCTTATTTAGCATTTCTGCATATAGCTATTTTACAATGACATTTTTTGACTTACTTATTTGTGTTTTTTCCATAGTCAGGTATTCTGGCTACACAATGTCAAAATGAGAGTTTTAAAGCATATTGGAATTTTGGCAGTTCTTCTAAATACACTTTTCCTTCACTGTTCACTGTTCACTGTTCACAAAACCTTTACAAACAAGCAAGTCGGCCTGCCAGCCAACTGTGCCTTGCCACTGCTCTTAAATCTTCCATTGCTTCAGTGTGGAGTGCTTTAGGTAATCCTGCGACCCTATTGTCATATTGTCATAGTTGCTCCAGACAAGTTAGTATAAACAAGGATTTATATCCTCTTCTGAATAACAGCAATGATCTAATGTGACTAATGTACTCTATTTGTCTGTACCATGACTATACGGTATGAATATATTCCAAATTAATATATATAAAGACAGACAGTAAATCAGTGAAATTGTGAGAATGAAATTAGAGATTCACATAATTGCAGTTCTTTGTCATTTTTGCCATGAAACAACATACTTACACAGTGCAATTGATATGACTTTGGGCTTCATTCATCTTCACTCTAATCGGCTGATTAATCAATATTGTTCACATTATAATTAAACTAGTTTCATTCCATTGCTTCTCATTAAATATCGAAGGGGTGTAGATCAAAATGTGGGTTGATGAAGGGGAGATTCATTTTTTTGGCATGAAGGATTTAATAAAACAGTCCAGCAGCTTCAGTGTCTTCATTAAAGAATTTTATAGTTTAAATACTTTTTCCCCCCTTTTTGACGTGTCTGACCTTCATCACTTGGCAGCAAAATACAGTGAAGACATTTCTTCAGCAAGCCTGAGGTGCTAAGCAGCTGCCTTTTAAAACAGATCTTAGAATGGAGGAGGCTCCAAAATCTATCTCTCCATCCATCTATCCATTGAGTATACCCTCCCATAACTGCAGGGTTGCAGTGTCTGAGACATGCCACAGACAGGTCACCTGTCCATCATAGGTCAGGTTTGAAGATCCCATATCTAATTGGTCAACAGATGTGCTATAATATATTTAAGCATGCATTCAAGGGACAGTTTAATTATAAGTTGGCAAAATAAAGACCAAGCCGATAATATTGTACAATATGAGATAAATACTATTTGGAATCTGGACTGCACAATGCTCTGTTTTCCTCCTCTGCTCTTACTTTTTTTGAAAAAGACATAAAGCATTACAAAGAGCATCATCAAAACCAAAACCTCAAAGTTCTCCGTTCCTGAATGTCACTGCAAAATGACGTCAGGGTATCGACTACACACACATTACTGCTTATCTGCTTATGTTCATGCTGATAGTGAGGACTGAACTGCCAATGGAGACACATGTGGGACTCCATAATGTCAGAAATCAGTGCTGTTAAGGTCCTCTGAACTACTGCCCTTACTTTTCATTTGGCTCGAATTTGTGGTTGTTGTCTCAAGGTTGAAAGGAACTCAGAAGTCTTTTATATATTCAGAGTCACTCAGAATCAACATGTAAACAATGGAATTTTGAAGTTTGTCTTTTTTGTGATCTCTTAAACTGTTTTAAGCCTAGAAATAGGCTGTAGTATAGTTCATCAGATGTTTTTGACAATAAGTAAAGCAAAGACTAATGTTGCACTTTTAAAGCAATTATACGGCACCTAGGAATTCTATTCACTTCCCTGTAAAAGAGATGTTCGATATTTGGTTTTTAATTGGTTTGCTGTGATGTATTTATGATTTTAATTGATTTTCTTGTAAAGAGCCTTGAGACCACATCTGTTGTAAACTGGCGCTACATAAATGTACTGCTTGTTGATTCTTCTTGATATACCTAATACTTACTAAATTTATAAGCAACAGACTTAAGTTCATCGGTGTTGCCTTAAAAGTAATTCCAATTCTCCTTTGAACAACAACAGCGTGTCAAAAATAATTGTTTTCTTAAACTCAGCTTTTATCTCCTAAAATCTTTAACGATATCAATTATTTTACTCTTAAGACACTAGGATATATTTTTTGGTTATTGCATGGTGCAAAATATTTATTGTAATAATTACTTACAAGCCTACAGTTTAGTACACAAACATGTTAACTAACTTTGTGTGATCAAGACGTGTCTCAGTTTCAGCGGCTGTAGAAATCTGAACTTGTTGTTGTTTTTGTGTTTTTTGTTACTGTTTTATTATTGTACTCTTTAATACTTTATTACGCTATGGGTATAACAAGGTCCTTCAGTTGTTTTAGTCAAAAAACAGAAAGTCCACAGTATTAGGAATTAAAGAAATAAACATATTTTCAAACATAGCTGTGTACAAATCATGTCCAAATATGTATATGTCCACATATATCAAGGCATAATTCTCTGGCCATGTGGGAATGTTTTCTTTTAAAAAAAACTAATAAAATGTTTCTATTTTACCGCCGTTCTGTTAAGTACAGACATATAAAGGAAAAAAAATTGCTGGGAAACACATAATTGCTTTGACATGCATGACACAAACTGACTGCCTTAGCATAAATTTACACAACCTCTTTCGTGCTCCTGTGAGCTTCTTGGTAGTGGTGCCAACCAGCCATTTTGGAGAAAGCTGAAACACTTACATTGTCTCAGCGGACCCACTCTGTTTTGTTATTATATAAATGATTGAAATTACTAGGGAAACAAAATAGTTTTCCTAGCCTTTGTGTTTGTATCGTGCTATAACAGACTCATTGAGTTTATTATAAACGTTCACTTTAGGTAACGAATGAAAATGAGTAAACGTAGGCCAGTCAAAGTTATTTTTTTTTGGCTGATTGGATTTACTTTAAAAAAATTCAACTTTAAACTCAGAGTGAATGATGAAATTACATCAAAAGGTTCTTTAATAAAGAATTTGTTCAAGGGTACCTATACATACACACTCAGGTTATTGTAGCCTCTTTATGTTTTACATTACATTACGTTTTCCCTCAAATTTAACAGGATATATGCCATAATCAGAGGAAAAGAATGTAAACATTTGATCACATCTTCATCACAGAGCTGTACCCCTTTTTACATTAGTTATAAATGTCACTGGACGTGTACAGGTTTTAAAGAACACTGCATTTGTGCTGCAGCAAAACACAAATAGAGAAACCTTTTTAATCTGAACACATGTAACATTCCTGCCACATTGTACGAATTTCCTCCTTTTTTTCATTTTATGAACAGCAATTGAAATATACAGTGTATCCTTCCACAGAGTGATTGTCCTGTTCATTTACAACATGAGTTTTCCGTCAAGCCTTTCGAAATGTCGCAACCACAGTTTTACGGGTATGTGTCCCAAAATGTTTTTCATTTTACTCACCGCACTTTTGAACGTTAGCTGTTCCAGTCGCTCTGCACTAATGCACTAGGCAGTCTTCTCTGCTGAAGGTGAGTGGGTTACACAGGAAAATCCAGGAGGTGGAAGCTGGAAGTATGACAGAGGTGCCAGAGGATGATTGGATTTTAATGCTCCTGACAAAACCCTCTCAGCTGAAAGATCAGTTACAATCCTTTTGTCAGCATTGCTAAGCTTTTGCAGTGATCACAACTGGAATGTGAGTTGGTGGGATGGCAGGACTTACATTAACCCTCAGTGCTTCAGTCCCAACCAGAACTCGCTATTTTCTTTGCAATCACCAGCATTTTGTGTGCACCAGACTCAACCGCGGCACTAAATATCAGAATTAGATCAAATTTACCTTATAGTCCTTTGTTTTAATTTTAGAAGATGAGCTCCTGCAGTGAAGATAATGAATAAACAAGTAGTGAATAACTATCCAGATTTTTTTTTCCCAGCACTTCCCACAAACCAGATGGTAGTCAGATTTCAGTTGCAGGGTTCTGGAAGACAGTCAAGGAACAAGATTGTTTTTTAGGGAGGGTTTTGGTTTAAGTAGATGTCAAATGACAGACCTTTTCACACACACACACACACACACACACACACACACACACACACACACACACAAACACACACACACATACAGAAACAGGTGCATGTTCTCGTGAGTGCTCGTGTGTGTTCCTGGGCGGGTCCGTGTTTTTTCAGTGTCAGCGTTGCTCGCTGTGAGGCGATGAGGTCATGTGCAGAAATCCGTCTCATGGCCTCTCTCATGGAGGCCAGCCGCTCAAATGCTGCCAACCACGTTGATGCTGGCACTCATGAATGTTTGACTGGTCCGTTACACCAGCTAGGCGGGAAACATTCATCTGTCTGCTTTCAGACTTTAAATATCCCTTTTAGTTTTAGTTTCTCCCTTAAAACACCCCAAGTTGTCACCCTGACCTCCATCCGCAGTGCAGTGGTTTCATAGCAGGACGATTGTACGAGAAACCGCTGTTTTTTTCGTTTTTTGTTTTTTCCCATAGTGACACGGGCACAACACCGTTTCAGGTGGGTGGAAATGGGGAATTGATACTCAATCATTCCGACGTTCCTCTTCCTCCTCAGTTGTGAGAATAAAAACCTGGTCATCCATCTTTGCGTCTCAGCTCGCGGTGGCGAACGTGGATACCTGGCAGTCAGAGAAAACAAGAACAAAGCAGGAACATTACTTTAATCTGTCGCCGCTGTTAATTCCTGCCTCTGCCTTCACGCAGGAGGAGCAGCTTGGTTTGTTTCAGCCTCCCCCTTGTGAACAATTCATCACTGTTAGTGCTTCTCTCCTGAGTGCGCTTTGCCCAGCCCCCCACCCCCCATACAGCCCGCCACTCTGCTTACCGCCATGCTTGGCCATCACAGACTGATGCAAGAAAACGTTGCATTCCCCCTATCCATGTACTGTCATCTTCCATGTCCACTTAATGAAGAAAAAACAATAAAAAGCAGTCAGCAAGAGCCAACTCTTATGATCTGATAGAAATATTATATCGTCTTATTCATTTCGATCTATGATATTATTGATGATGTTTTCAACAAAATAAATTGTTGCAGGTTGCACAATATAACACATTTCAAATTCTAAAATACTTGACTCATTTTTTAAGGGAAATAAAATGATGCTGTAGCTTCTATTATCCAGGTTTCTTTAAAGATTAGTTGTAGATGTCGTCTATAAATTCTAAACAACTTTTGATATTGATAATTCTAAACTTTCCTTTACTGATTTTCAATGTTATTATATATATATATATATATATATATATATATATATATATATATATATATATATATATATATATATATATATATATATATATATATA
>JAVLVB010000079.1:959603-970584 GCA_032876305.1 Orestias chungarensis | reverse complement strand
ATGATAATACAGTCATTGAAAATTAGTCGGAAACAGTATGGCTCTTCTTTTTTTTGGGGAACAAATCCTCACCTAGAACCCCCCCAGAAAAAATCTTGTTTGTCAATTCAGGATAACTTGTCATTTTACCAGTTTAATGTGTTCTTAGAGGAGGAATAAAAAAATATATATCTTACAATATATTTCTACGGTGGTTTTTGGAAAACAGCGTTCAATGGACCCAGCAAAAAAGAACTGTTAAAACTTGGAAAACCTTGATACTTATGGATAACCAGCCTAGTGGGCAGTTGGGGTTAATCGAACAGAAAGCGAACTTAAACACGATATCCAAAATTTGTAATATGACACCTGCTGTCAGGCTGCATCTGTGATTGCATAAGAAAATGATTCGACTCGTAATGATCTGTAAAACTAATGACATCTGTGCAAAATTAGCTGACTTGGAAGCAAACGGTGTACATGAAGCCTCGTCAAGCGTGATATTAAAATGTCCTCTTTTACATCTCTTTTTTCCCACTGAAGTCCAGGCCGCTGGGTCCAGCGTGATGGAAGCCCAAAAGCCTAATGACTCAGGCAGACGGCTGCGGGCATTAGACAACTTCATTTATGAAATAGTCAACCTCGCGTGTAGCGATACATTCACATTACGCCGCCTCAGTTGAGAGACGTGGCGCTTTCACAGACACTGAGCACTGCTGATGTCCCTTCCTACCTGCATTTATCTTCCTCTCGGGAGGTAATGGTCTTCGCAGGTCATTTGCGCATTAGGGTCTTGATCATTCATCTCACCCACCTGCAAACTGCTGGTTGTCTGAAGGAAGACTTAGGAAACAAGGAAAACATACACTGAATCATTCATGTGCCTTGGATGGCAATCTCAGCCTTCCCTGTGGCCTACCATGTTAGCAGTGGGCTACTAGTAAAAAAACACACAATCCAAGTCTGAATGCTTTTTCTAAATAGATTTCTTGGTTTGTGTCTGATATGCTCATTTTCAGCAAATAGCTATGTCAACCAAAGTGGTAAGAACATTCTTTTTACAGCTTAATGTTTTTTTTTCTTTTATACCTTGTTGCACTTATCACTTGAGGGCTGAATCCTATTTCTTTTTGTTACACCTACACCTATTTCTAGGTTTCAAGTATCCTCTTGGCCCTTCATTTTGTCTGAATTCAAGAAGAGCATTAGCGTCAGAGGGGTCAGAAATTTATTTTGTGATGCAGAAGGGGTATGAAGTTGGCATCATCACGTAGCTTTTCAGCTAGAGATTTTTAGGCATCTTTTCAATCAAACCAGTATGAACTACAAAGGCAAGCGCAGTAACAAACACACTTTGCTTTCACCTTTAGAAGTGCTTTTCTATTTCAAAAAAACAGTGTGACATCATATCTCACGTCTTTCATTTTTCCACGTTGATTAACGGATTAGTCACTCGTTAAGTGATCAAAATAGATTGAATAATTTACCCTCGATTGGCTCTGACTTGTAATCAAGTCCTGAAAAAAAATATGTTTTTTCTATCCAGGTGTATCAAAGGACTTTTCCTTGATAAACTTGGTTTCCAGTTTAACAAAAATCAGATAGTGGGTATAGACACATGCACTGATACATAAATAGGGGTAATTAGGCATTTAAAACTACTACATATATGAATGAGACATGCATGCAGCAGGTCAGATTCAAAGAACAATGGCAGTAAAGTGGCTTACAAAAGCGTTTTTTCCTGCATTTCTAATTAATGTTGACATCACTGTAGATTTTTCCTAATAGGCATTGACCAAATAATGTATGGAAAATCAAGAAACTGGTGCATCTTATAGGCTTGTTCTTTGTGTAGGTAAAATTTATAAAAGGTTAGTGACATCTTAAGTTTTTAAATGGGTCTGATGACAGATGTTGCCTGTTCCTTTCAAACACACGGATTCACCATGGTTTTGTTGAGCATTGTATCATATGCAACTATCCAGCTTGGAGTTTACTTTCTGTAATTTACACATAGTCTGTTGTAAGAAAGAGAAGAATATGTTACGCCAGTGAATAACATAAACTCAAAAGAAGTCACACAGACTTAGGAGCCAATATCTAGAAAAACTGTTACTACCCTCAAACACTGTGCTTTGAAAAAAACTGATTCCCTCTTTTTAGAATATATTCTCTGTATAATTTCGTTTTTTCATACATCTAAATGGTTCAGATCCTTTTATATCAGACAAAGACATTTTTCAGCGAAAATGCCATGCAAGTCAACTTATCCTTGTGTGTAAAAGTTAAGTGCTTTATTTTTTAAATTATGAACTAACTTAGAATAACCACATCTTATTCAAATTGCAATGTAATTTATTTAATTACATAAAAGCTGTGAGACAACATGAGGGAAGAAGACAAAAAAGTCACAAATTAGTGTACAAAGTTTAGTAGCCCACAAACCTCAGTGAGACTTATTTTGCACAAATGGAGAAAACGCGGAACAGCAGTAAATCTTCCCAGCAGGGGCTGACCAACCAAAAGTACTCCAGGAATACATCCACAAATTATGCAGAACAACACAGAAAACAGAACAATGTGTAAAGTCTTCACTTGCCTAAGTTACAGCCAGAGTTCATGATTCAGCAATAATTATTCTTTTTTTTTTTCTTTAGGTTTTAAGGCAGAAAAACCGCTGCACAAAAAAACAAAAAACACAAAGACCAATCTCATGTCTACATGCATGTTAATGATCTAAGTATTTGGTTAACTGACAGGACAAAAGTGGGAGATAGAAGGAGTGCTTCCTGTTATATTGGGTGAAAAACAAGCATCAAATTTAGTTCCTGGGTGTCCAGTCTTTCATTCAAGAAAGGAAGCTTCATTCTTCTTGGGCAATGCAGTGGGACAATAATCCACAGAACACAAGCAGGCGTCCCTCTGAATATCTGTATAATTCTATAAACTAAGTAAAGCTTTTGGAGTGTTTAAGTTAAAGTCCTAGACAGATTGTCTGCTTGAAAAACCCTCCAATGTGGCGGAAAGAAAGCAATCGTGAGAAGAACTGAGGGCCAAATTTCCTCCACTGAGCTCTAGGATATTTTCCGCTATCGTAACAACAACTCATTACTCTAAAGTGGGCGATTACTTTTTTGTTGTTTTTTTTTAACATAGGGTCGGTTTAGTTTGAAAAGCCTCTTTTTCCCTTTGATCATAACAAATCAGTGGGTAACAAAAAAATTTACTTTCACAGCATGAGATTCAACTGTGCAGATATAAAAAAAAAAAGAAAAAGGAAAGGTTAGGTTAATTTATGTGATGCACAAACACAACTCACCTTCTAGTACAGCAGAAACAATATTTTGACGAGCTCCTTAGGCTGTTCTCATTACGTGAAGCCTGTGTGCTCTAAGAAACGTAATTAGATCAAGGTTATAGAAAATTTGTTTATTTATTTCTTTTTCTGTTTTATCTCTCTGTTTGATTTCACTCCATTTATGCATTTCATATTACAAACACTGTTGAAAATGGGAACAGTCGCTGTTGCTCAGGAGAACAATCTTGAACCAAACTCCCCCGGATCCAGCCCCCACAGCCACTGCCGCCTCTCCCTGCTCGATGTGAAACGATTCTCCATATCTTTTACAAGCTGTTTGACTTAACAGAGGTCACGCAGGATGTGTAGCGCATTTGGCCACAACGTGAAGGCATTAGCCGCTGCCAGCAGGTGTGTAATTATATATGAAACAGGGTTTTTTGAGTTTTTTTAAAGGAGGGTGACATGGAGAAAAAAGTACGCCGAGACGAGTATGGCTTCAGAGAAGTCCTATTTATTCCTCGCCCGCTAATAAATGTGTGACTCCTTATTTGAAGTCGTGAAATAATCCAAGGTTGGTGTAACTATTTCAGGACTCTTAAAAATAACATGAAACAGCTACAGTGTCTGACGAAAGTATTGACACCCCTTTTGATTGTGCGAGGTTACAAACCGCAAGCTTCAAAGCGTTTTGATTGGGATTCAAACCACACGGACGAAAAGCAGTCAATTGGGATGTAATCATTCACGGTTTTCAAAACCATTAGCAACTAAAAATTGTTTCCTAGTTTTTCGCTCACCAGCAATTGACAACACATTTGATATTTTTTATGTAAAAAATACAAAGATGTCTTATATTTGTTGATCATTGCAGATCCAATACATAAAAATTGGAATTTTTTTTTTTTTTTTTGCAACAAAAATGGGATAGGAGTACAACTGAAATAAACCTTACCTTAAAATACAAGAAAGGAGCTCTTTTAAAGCAACCATCTGTGTTGGCAGAACAATTGTTTTTGAGCTTTGATTGGAGAACGGGGCTGCACAGTGGTGCAGTGGGTAGCACCGTTGCCATGCAGCAAGAAAGCTCTGGGCTCAATTCCACCTTGGGCCTTGGGCCTTTCTGCAAGGAGGTTGCATGTTCTCCCTGTGCATGCGTGGGTTCTTTTGGGTCCTCCGGCTTCCTCCCACAGTCCAAAAACATGACTGTAAGGCTGATTGGTCCCTCTAAATTCTCCGTAGGAGTGAGTGTGTGTATGAGTGGTTGTTTGTCCTGTATTTCTCTGTGTTGACCTGCGATGGACTGGCGACCGGTCCAGGGTGTACCCCTGCCTCTTGTCTGTTGTAAGCTGGAGATAGGAGCCAGTAGGCCCCAATAGGGACAAGGATGTATAGAAAATGGATGGATGGACGGATTGCACACAAAATCATTTAAAAGAACAAATCATCCCTGAGATGCGTTTCAGGGACCCCTGCTTTAAATAAAAGCATATTGGGACGTTAGAACCAGTCAAACTTAAATTAAAGCTCAGAAAAACTCAAAACCTAAAATCGTAAATTCACTGACGCTCTCCATCCTATCTGGCCAACATGAGCTGTTTGCTGGGTAAAATGTCAGCAGAGATGTCTAAAGCCAGCAGAAACATTGTCCAAAAGACTTGCAGCACTTATCTGCAAGAAAGTATGGTTCTATAATTTATTAGTATTCAACAAGCAGAAGTGATCCAAATGATTTAAAAATAAAAACAAAAAGGTGAAAATCCTGCAACTGTTTTATTCCAACTTAGTTATTCATTACTCTCTGCTGGTATATCGTATAAAATCCTATTACAATACTGAGGCTTGTGTGTGTAAAGTAACAGGCTCTACATATAATGAACGAGAAAGGTTCTCTAAATAAGAACATATTAATACAATCTGTTTCCCTGTTTTTCTCTAGCATCTGTTTAAAGCGATCTGCTTTCTCTCTGTCTTTCAGGTATGGTGACATGGTCCCAAAGACGATTGTGGGGAAGGTGTTTGGCTCCATATGCTCTCTGAGTGGGGTGCTGGTCATCGCCTTGCCTGTCCCTGTGATCGTGTCAAACTTCAGCCGCATCTACCACCAAAGCCAGCGGGCAGAGAAACGAAGAGCCCAGAGGGTACTGACCCGCCTCCGCCCCTTACTTCTTCTTTTTTCTTGTATTTCTTTTGCTTCTCTCTGACATTTACCCTCTGTCTCCATCTTATGCGCTTGTAAAAGAGTGACGGGGCAAAAGCTATGGTCTAAAATATGATTATTTTATTGGGCTTGTGTGGATGTTCATGTTGGGATGAGGCAAACTGCTTGGGTGTATTTCAGTGGAAGTCAGAAATAACAGAGCATAATATATATATATATATACATATATATATATATATATATATATATATATATATATATATATATATATATAGATTTAATCAGGACTTTTTTCATGCCCAGTACTGTTGCTGTCTGGCAGAGACAGAGTCAATTAGTGTGACAGACAGACAGAACGTCAGGGGCTAAAACAGAGGTTCTGTTTGTTCAAACAGAAAACTCGCCTCACTAGAATCCGTGCTGCCAAGATTCGGGGCACTAACGCCTATATGCGCTACAAACAAAACGGGCTGCTGATCGACGCGCTGGAGGAGGTAACGGCACCAAGCAGCAGCATGGGGGCTAACTGACCGGGGTCCTTGCTGATGCTTGCATGCCGCTTTTGCTCGAGGAGGGATTTGGGCTGGGGGGTCGGGTATGGAGTAAGATCCCTGTCAAAAAAGGTGTTTGCAAAACTCTAACATTCGTAGTCATATTTACATGTGTATTTATGCATTTAGCAGACGCTTTTATCCAAAGCGACTTACAAAAACAGGGTTTAACATTGAACTACGACGCAATTTACTCAGTTACCTGCAATATTCTAGGAAAGGATTTAACATTAATGATGACACTCATTTACAGCATTTAGGTAAACACAGAAGGCCCACGTACCATACATTGAGTGCTAATTAATAATATCAGGGTGGGTAATAAGTGCATTTAGATCTTTCAGGGAAACAGATACTCTCGGAAGAGCTGGGTCTTCAAGGATTTCTTAAAGGTGGAAAGAGAATCTGATGCTCTGATAGTGCATGTAAGGTCGTTCCACCAGTGAGGAACCGCAAATGAGAAGAGTTTAGATTGACCTGGTCGTGTTAGTTGGCGCCTATTGGCGCTGACGTAAGGCTTTAAGAGGGTGTTGAGGTAGATGGGCGCTGATCCATCAAACACTCGATTTAAATTTGATGCGTGCAGCTAAGGGAAGCCAATGGAGTTCAGTGAAAAAGGGGTGTGACATGCGCTCGCTTTGGCTGGCTGAAAACCAAGCGAGATGCAGCATTCTGGATCATCTGTAGCAGTCTCACAGCACAGGCTGGAAGACCGGTTAGGAGAGCATTGCAGCAGTCAAGGCGGGAAATGACCATGATCTGAACTAGAAGCTGTGTCGCATGTTGGGTTAGATATGGCCTAATCTTCCTGATGTTGAATAGAGCAAAGCGACACGATCGAGTGATAGGAGAAGCCATGCGAATGGATGATTAGGCCCAGCAAAGTAGTGTACATGGCAAAGAGGAGGGGGCCCAACCCTGAGCCTTGGGGCACCCCTGTGGTGAGGTGGTGTCGCGTCAATGTTTGGCCTTGCCATGCCACCTTGAAGGATTGTCCGGTGAGGTACGATTCAAACCAGGAGTGTGCACTGCCATCAATACGCATGTCTGCCAGCTTGGTAAGCGGGATGCTGTGGTTTTACAGTATCAAATGCAGCAGAGAGGTCCAGTAGGATGAGAACTGATGATTGGCCTGTCGCTTTGGCTTCTTTTAAGTGTTCCGTTACTGACAGCAGTTCCGTTTCCGTGGAGTGACCACTCTTGAAGCCTGATTGGTTAGAATCAAGGAGGTCATGTTGGGAGAGAAATTTTGTCACCTGCTTTGAGACAGCTCTTTCGATGATTTTAGACAGGAAAGGAAGGAGGGAGACCGGTCGGTAGTTCTCCACTTGGGTGGGGGCTAGGAAAGGTTTTTTGAGAAAGGGATTTACCTGGGGTTCTTTGAAAGCGGTGGGGAATGATCCTGTAGATAGTGAAGGATTGATCAAGCGGTTTAAGCAGGAACTCAGTGTTGAGCAGAGGGACTCTGTGGCATCATTTACCTCCAGAGATGAGAAAGTGCTACAGGGTGGAAGAGCCGAAGTTACAAGTGCCGAGAAGTGGGCAGGAGACAAGTTGCGGAGATTGCGTCAAAAGGAGACAGTGGGAGGGTGTGCAGTGGGTAGTTGATAGAGACAAGCGTCAAGTTGAATAAAGTAGTGAAATGAGTATATTTACATTTGTTGGATATCAGTAGCCCCATACCACCTCCTCTTTTGCCAGGCCGTGGTGTGTAAGAGAATGTGTAGTTGGTGGAGAGTGTGACGCTTTTTTCCGGTTTGATCCAAGTTTCTGTGAGGGCAAGGATGTCCAGTGAGAGATGGTTTGCATAGGCAGAAATGAAATCTGCCTTGTTCACCGTTGACTGACAGTTGCATAGACCTACAGAGAATTTATTGGTATTGGATGACGAAGTGTGATTTAGTGAGCAGAGATTTTTGAGGTTGCGTTTCCATTTGAGGAAGTAGAACCGCCTGCGGGTGCCAGAAATAACAGGGAAAGGGTGGTGACACATCTTAAATTGAGAAGGTAGACCCAGTTCGGTGGACACGCTTCAGTCGACACGCACGTCTTTACCCGAGCACATTTTTACATGAGAAAGGCTGCACACAAACGCTGACACTTTGCTGACGCTTCAGTGTATTCCCCTATTTTGTTATGCACAAGCACATCCAGCTGTTCTTGTGTGATAGATCTATCTGGCTAAGACCACCCACTGGGAGGCAGATAGAAACCAAGGCCTGAGGGGAGTGGTCCGAAACTGTTCCCTAGACAATGGATGCTCGATTGACCTAATTCTCACTTCCTGAATGGCTTTCAGGTGAGAGTTTCATTCAAAACAGGAGATCCACAAGTACAATTTAGTTGGTAAATAAGGACAGAATTTAAAAAGCAGGGACTTACTCTTCTTAGTCAGTGGTCAGTCTGACTTTATATGTGAATAAAGTTCTTGTACCCAAAATTCTGCTGAATTATTTGTAAGTTTGAGAGTATGAATCTTAAAGCTGTGAGCGCAAAGTCTTATGAATACAACTCAAATTTTGACAGCAAACCTCTTCTTTCTCTGTGGACACGAATTCAACTTTGTGGGTACGAGTAAAAAATTGTCACGCTGACGTCACAGGGCGGAGTAATCGATCCACGATCTCATTAAACACAGCCTGCTCCAAATTCAAAGATGGCAGAAGACAGTGGACCAGGTGGAGCAACCACTTATACATATATATATATTGATCTCACCTGTCACACTTCACCTGAGGCAATGGCTCCAACCGGTGCATAGCTTTTAGATGCATACTCTCAGACTTACAAATATTTCAGCAGAATAATGGGTACAAGAACTTCATTGACATATAAATAAGAATATGAATGTTAGAGTGGTGCGTACACCTTTTTGACAGCGATCTTACTCCAAAGTCAGTAGGGGCATGCCAAACACACACACGCAACTTGGAGATCGTGGGGCTTCTCATGCAGTAATGTAGGGGCCGATGTCATTTCAGTGTCATAGTCCTCTCTCTCTTGCATCGCAACCTTTTCGGCTGCAGCATTGACATGAGCACTGTCTCTCTGTCCCATACAGCAGGAGGGTTCAGGGGTGGGGGGGGCTTCTCTTTTTTTTTTCTCGCCCAAGTGAAACACAGCCATAGCAGTCACACTGACTCATAATCAAGCTCTGCATGTTTGTCCAACAGGGTTTGGAGTGGGAGGAAGGGCCCCCAAAAAAGGGCTTACCACCGGAGTGTGTCGGGCCATGGAAGCTTTGTGCTCAGCCTGCATCTCCTCTAAACTCTGTGTTTGATCTGTTCGTGTGATTTCTTGAGCATCCAGGTCGTTGTGTAGGTCCTAATGCAACATGCCGTCCATCCCGGAGCCGTGCAGAGTTTCATCAACTGTGTGTGTGTTTGTGTGTGTGTGTGTGTGTGTGTATATATTTTATAAGTGTGGTGTTTTGTTATAGAGTGCTTTGTTTATTGCAATCTGTTTGATCTGTGTCAAGGTACCCCCCGCTGTTACTTTGAAATTAGCTTTAGTTGAATTTACCTGTTATAGTCATTTTGTATGTAAAAAAAATAAAAATAAAAAAGATCCTGCATAGCTATCAGGTAGAGATGCACAGATCTCAGTTTGTTTGTTATTTGGGTGATTTTTTTGCCAATTTTTCTATTTTGTAACGCTTTCACTTATTACTAACATCAATGGCATATTTTATTTTTATTAAATTAACTTAATTATTCTAGAAATGAGACTGTTATCTTCCAAACCTGTCGAAAGAATGTAACAGTAGTATTGATTCGGTAAACAAAACGATCTGTCTTATTTACATTTGTTTAAAAATAACATATCAAAATTATTTATACTTTTCTAAATTATAAATGATAAGAATTTCTTTTTGAAATCAAACCTGTCTTACAATATCTGCATTGTACTTTGGGAATTTGCGGGAGTGTAACGATACTTGAAACTCTTATGACAAGATGAGGCAAGATATTAAGTTCAAAGAACGAAATGGGATGAGATTGGATCTAACTTTTAAAAAAAGCTTTGAGGATCATATTTAAGCTGCAAAAAACGGCTTTATTCTGCATTTTTAACGGAATTTTGCCACAAGCTAAAAAAAATCTGATTTATTTTTATCTCTTCAGAATTTAGGACAGTGCTCTAACTATGCATCGTTTGCAGTACAACATGTACCACTTGTTATAGCAAAGTTTTCTGCCTCCGTCAGTGTATTAACAACTTGCAGTGTCTACATATTGTTCCTTGTCTCTTTGTCACTCCGTCACTATTTATCATTCCTAATGAAAACCTTAATTGCTACCAAACAAAACACTTCCAACTTCCTCAGGCAAAACCATAACTAGCTAGCGTTTGTCGAAAAATACCTTAATAATGTTTTAACTACTAGATCTTGTACAAGACGCCTCTGATCTTTAGTGAGGTTCAGGTCTGGGGATCCCTCGTTACCATCACCGTAATATTTAGCTCCTTCCACACATTCCAATCCAAAACATTATTATAATTTAAGTTGGAAGAAGCATATTGCTAAAATCAAAAGATTTCTTTAAAGCTTAATATATATGGTAATAATTTTGGTGTAGAGTATCACATTATGACAATCTTTATTTTAAATAAAAAACATATTTGTCTTGTGTATTTTATTTGCATTTTAAGGTCAGCACTTTTACTTACCACCTCATAGAGCTTGAAAAAAATTATAATTTCACTGAGGCTTTTTCTCAGTATAGTTTTCGAGCTATAGGAACAGAGTCAATTTTCTTTACTGTTTTTAAATGTAAATTTTTAACATTTTGATGGTGTTAATTAGCCCATTAGCTGTTAACAGTCAACATAATGAAATGACCAGAATTTAAAAGTTATAAATAGCTGGATAGGAAAATGACCACAGTCTTAATGAACAGCCAACAGGCTTGTATACAAAATGCACAAAAGCTGTATATATATATATATATATATATATATATATATATATATATATATATATATATA
>JAVLVB010000079.1:929300-947633 GCA_032876305.1 Orestias chungarensis | reverse complement strand
CAGAATATTACATCCGATACATAGCAATGTACCTTTAAAGGACTACAAAATGAAATCTCCACCTATTACATTTTGGCATGTTTCAACTAGGGATACACCAATCAGACCAACACCCCACTTAATATCACCTTAACCCTTATCTGATTATATTAAAATAAAGAAAGTTATATATACATATATATATGCCATTGATACATTTACTGAAAATGGAGGATGGAATAAGTTTTTATCCTCTTTGTATTTTACGAGTAAAATACAATCAAGGGAGGTTTAGACAATTCCCATCACAGGCTAATGCACCTGTAGTTGCAACAAAAAATGTCAATGTATCTTATTTAGATTTTGTATGACACACCATCACAAAGCCAAGTGTCATTATGAAGTGGTTTTCCCAAAAATGTGATTCAATGCAACCTTTTTTGAGTCTCCTTAACAGTAAATATAGTCATACTGATTGCAATTTTATAATCTTTTTATAAACATTTGTAATGATTAGTTCACAATTAAATCAGCCACCCAAAGTGAAAATAGATAAACATAGGGGTTTGTGGTTGCAATGTGACAAAATGTAAAATAAATCTTTACTTTTAAATCCAGATGTGTACATCGAGTCTTATCAGTGCGAAAACACCAGGGGACATGTTCTCATTTCTTATTGAATCTGGATTTAACCCAGCTTCTCAGTTTATAAAACTCACAGTGAAACTGCGGGTTCACTGCAGCGTATATTATCGGGTTGCTCACTGATGTGATGCAGGAGATAGACACTGACAGGATCTCTATATCTTGAATGACTGGTATCTGTAAAAGGCAAACAGGTACACCATGTGAGAGCTCAGCAGGATTTCAAACATGCACATATTCCATTTTGGTGCACGGATACAAAGAGCCAAACGTCCCTTTTAATCTGAAATTTTTTAGCATAATGTTGACTGAGGATGTTGTAAAACCTCACCTTCATATCCCTATTTTTGTGAAGAATATAATTCACCAGGATGCTTGTGATTAGCGGCAGCCAGAATAGGAGGAATGTTATGATGATGTAGCTGGCACGTCTGGCCATTTTACTCTCCTTCCTTTTCCTCGCATTCTCCTTGCTGGCTTTCGAAGGCATTATGCAGACTGCACCCTCCAGTTGAACGTTTTGTTTTACTGCTTCATTACTCTGGACAGGAGGCAGTGACTCTTGATCTAGCGTAGGCGCTGCCTGCGTTTCTCCTCTGACGCTGTTATTTTCCTGCTTCAGACCAGTCAGTGAGACAAATGTAGATTTAGGAAGCTCTGATTGTGTAGATGATACATTAGGGAGGCTGTTCTCCTTGACTGGACTGTCAGGTTTAAGGCTTTGTCTGGAACGATTTTCCTGGTTAAGGCTGCTTGACTTCTCCTGCATCACTCTGTCAGCAACCGCATCTTGATTGGATGCTGTTGCTTCTGTTTTCATAGCACTGCATTGCTCCGGTCTCAACGTTTTCTCCACAGTCTGAAGCGCGTCCTGCACTGCAAGAGGGTGGGGTTGATCCATCTTCAAGTGACTCATCCCGATTGCATTTTTACACCCATTTTTACTCTCACATCTAATGGAGGCGCTTTTTGGGGCTCCCCCGAAAGTAAGCAGGGAATTTTTCTCAAATGGACTTGATTCAACAACATTTATGCTTGGGGTCCGCTTGTTCTGACATTTGTTGTGTGCATTCACCACTGCAGGGGTTTTCACACCTTCTTTTGAGTCCTTTGAAGGAACAGAGGTGCCTTCATCAAATATTTTGCGATTGTGGGATCTCAGGAGGGCAAATATACGAGCATAGAAGCCTGTGATTACCCCAAAACAGAATACCCACATAGGAAGGAGAACATACAGACCAAAGGTGTCATAGGAAAATGATGTCCCTCTTTTACTCTCTTGGCATCTTGAATACATCGGTGAGTCTTTTAAGAACGTCTGACAAACAGCAGCAACTAAAATTCCCAGGATCCACGTAAAAGAAAGCAGTACCATGACCCGTTTCTTTCGTTGAGAGGTTTTAAAGGGATTCGCGATAGCCTGGTATCTCTCTGCGCTTATGCATCCCAGCGTCGACAGTTGGATGCAGCAGCTGAAGGAGAAGGAGGCCGTGTGCACGTCGCAGATCCGATGGTCCACATGCCCTCCTCGGTGCAGCGTCACGATCAAATGTAGCAGAACAGGGCAGTCAATAGTGCAGCGCAGGAAGTCCACAACAGCGAGATTCACCACCAGCGCGTTGATAGATGTTTGCAGGGACTTTTGGTGACACACTGCCAGGATGACGAAAACGTTTGCCGCTGTTCCAACAGCGGAGGTAATTAGCAGAACAAAGCTGCTCGCAACCACGAGGGCAAAGTCAATGTGCGCCTCCCAAACAGTGATGTTCCCAGAGGCCACTGTAGGAAGGGGTGCCCCTCTCATCTCCAAGTTTAGACTTTCAGCATGTTGGCCTAGTTGTACGTGCTGACTGAACAAACATCAAGGACGCTTCTCAAGTCGCACGCCATCTCTGATGAATGAATAATGGCCGAAGCTGCGGCCTGGACGATTTTCTCCAAAGTACCCGCCCTTTCAATTATCCATCCACAGCACCAGTAGGTCACCTGGGATTCCTTGCTGTTCACATTCATTAAAAACTCTGCAGTGTATTCACAGCTGAGACAACTGGGGGGCCAACAAGAGACGGCTGCTAATTAAATTGCTTTTATGTCATTATTGTCTCATCTGTGACATATAAGACTTAAACAACAAGAGAAGCAATGCTTTGTAAACACATTCTTAGCTGTTGAGGTTTTCCACATTTTGTCCAATTACAATAAAAACTTCAGTGAATTTACTGGGATTGTTTAATATACCAACATAGAGTAAGACACACCTGTGAGATACAAAAAATGGTGTGTTTTCTAATTCCTTGTTATGAATGGTTATGAAAAGTCCCTTGCACTTCTATACAGTCTAACTGTGTCAATGCCTTAGAGACACAGTTTGTGCTGCTGGACTTCAGTGGTATTTCTAAATTATCTAGACTCATACAGTACATTGTTGTCCATTCTTCTTTGGGGAACAAAGGCGTGCTATACCTTTAACTTGTGATTTTTACCTGTGTAAAAAAACAAATAAGTATTATTTATTACGACCTTCCAAATCTGATTTTTTCAATTCATTTTATTTCAGTCTATAACATAAAATCCAAATAAACAGCACATGTTAGAGTTTGTTGTAGAAAAGGTTAAAAAGCAGGTTCATGAGAACGTTTGCAAGGCTCTAAAGCACAGTGATGAGCGCACTGGACAGCTGTCCATTTAATTTCAGCTGAAATTTAAGAAAGGTTGAACTCCTGGCATTGGAAATGCCAGATGGATGAGTTACGAGTGGAAGCAATGCTGCAGGATTATGGTTGCATATTGTGTAATCCTGTTTGGACATAAAGTGTGAAATGCTCTTTGCTTCAAATCTGGAGGCTTATTGGCCATGATAAATCTGGGATTAGATTAGCACAATGAAATGCAGTCTGACCTATCCAAAATTTAGAAATTAAGGAAAAACCTCCGACAAAGAAATGCATAGCAACTAAATCACTGTAATACCAGCACACCGTAAACCAAGACACAATATTCTGTCAAAAGAATTATAGTTTCATGAGAAATTTACTTCAACACTTTCTGGATAAAGCTGAGAAAACAACGCTGAAAAGAATTTAAATAACACACTTCCCTGTCACCACCTGTCCACCAAACCAGATTTGTTTTGTGTAAAACTTTTTTATGCTACTTTGAATTTTGCTTTGAATCATTGAATCTGTGGTTAAGCCCAGTGTGGCATTTTGATTGTTTCAACTAAGGTTACCAGATTTTGTTATTTAAAATGTCCTATTCAGATGAATGATGCCACTCTTGGAAGGTTACCATGGTTACCCAGAGCATCAATTTTGCATTTAGATTGTATCTCTTGATATTTACAGTGAATTGGTTACAACAGGTTGCCTCTTTTATCGTATTCATTTGACAGTGACCTTTTTAATGCTTGCTCTTTGTGACATGTGTGTCTTTTTCCAGAATCCAGCTTTTTTAAGATTTTTAAATATCGACTGCAGAAAGAGGGTGGAAAAAGTAAAAAAAAAATTGCTTTGCTGGTCAATTTGTCTTTCCAATTTTGAAAAGTGGTTGAGATATATGACATATTTATACTCTTGGGAAGGGTTTTCATGGAGGACTAGACCTCCACGTGATCCTCATAAAAAATGGTACTTAATATACGGCTATGTTTATATTATAGTAATTGATGAATGCTAAAATAACCATAAGACTAAATATTTGTTCCTAATTGAATAGATGTGGTTTAATTCCTGAATGGGTTGTTCAATAATTGTTTGGTTGCAATTAATCAGCTATAAAAAATTATAATTTACATATTAATTTTATATTCTTTAAAAAAAAATCATTGTGTTTATAAGTTTTGGGGAAGCTGTATGACCTTCATAATCAACTACTTTTTCCTTTTATTCAGTGATTTTTTCCTTTTTTTGGGCTTCTTCTTTTTCATCTTGTTTCTAAACACAACGGAACCAAAAGTGTTTGGCTATCAAAACATGACAATTTTAAAAACAACAAATAATGTGTTTCTCAACTGACCGATTCGAGTTTTATGTTTTCACACTATTTTTTTCTCTGGGATATTTAAGTGGGATGTGGTAAATTTTTTGTGTTTGGTTAGAAGTTATTTCAATAGAACCTGAAAATTTGAAACCTTCTTAAATGAGATACCCTCATTCAGCAAATGCAACCAAGTGCATTACCTTTCAGGAACAAAGGAGGTTTCACTTTATTTGTGATGCTTTGTCTGGTATTGTTAAATTTACATACAAATGAAAAAATACAGAAACCAGCTACTGTTCTTTTGATTACGGATTTTTTTAAATCTTCTTTGAACACAGCATGTGTCTAAAAAAACTGAAACAAATCAGAGAAATTAAATTGTCTCACTGAGTGTCTTACTGTCAATGAATAAAATACACACAAAACAACGGCACCCGGCAGTTAAATGTAAAAGGTAATTTCATGAGGAAAGTATAAACAAAAATTGAAACAAAACAGATTCTAGTAAAATATTAAATTTGATAAATTGGCAAATAATCTGTCTTGTTTAGTTTAAGCGGTTATACTGATGTAATAATTCAATCTGACTACATACTGAGGGATAAATCTAAAGGAATTCTTTTGGTTAATTTGTCTGTTCAGTCAGTTTCTAAGATAAAATAATAATAATTATATGGGCAATAAAGTATCAAGTTGCTTAAATATTGTTGTTTAACTTTTTGGAATGTCTGACTTTATGCCTCCATCTTACTCTTGGCTCAGGAGATACTCATCAGAAGTAACGTCAGATCAGCTTGCTGACCAGTTAAACCCCAATGATAACATGGTCATTACATCAAGTGCTGATAATTTACAGCGTGGAAAGATGTCAAATCTTCCAAAACAGTTTGTCAGCAGTAAGAAGCAACTTTGGTCTTGTGAACCTAACAGTGAACCAACACCAGCAGATTGCAAAGTTCACCAAATCACCAAAGACTTTGAGAGCATTATTTCCAAAAAATGGACCACTGGGACACAAATCTGGCTTTTTTCTCTTTAAAGCAACAATAAAGAATATTCAGTTTTAGTTTATTTTGGCGGCCAGTGTTGACAAAGGCGGTAGTGTTTTGGAAGACTGCATTTCCCATGAGGATCAGAGAAATAGTGTTGTAAAATCGTGATATCCCGGTCGCCTGCAGTTGGATTGAAGCAAATTTCTGTTTCAAGTGGCTATGTGAAGGATGAATAGTGATGAGGTAATAAATCTAACTGTGGCGAAACAATGTCACATGATGATTTTGAAAAAAAGAGATGGGGGAAGTGACGTATGCTGTAAAGCAATCAGCACATTTGTAGTTGTTTTTGTGTGGCAGTGTTCCTGCCACCCACCTCAAAGTTGCTTAGTGCCAGTCAAAGCGACATGGACCCACTCTGGCCATGACAGAGGTGTCATTCAACGAGCTGTAAGTCGAAGTATAATGACAAAAGTTACGAATATATTTTTTGAAGGTTGAAAAGTTACTTTGTATTGCTTTAATCAACATAAGCCACCTCTGATAGGGTTCAGGAATCGCTTAACACAAACAATGCAACATTAACCTAAATATCTCTGTTTGTTGCCCCTCAAATAGTCTTCGCTTTACAGCCAAACATTTCATTCCATTCAACCTTTCCCTTTTTAAATTGAAGTGTGGTGCATATAGGGTACTGAATGCAGCATTTTTTAGAAGCTGAATTTTGAGAATAGTTCAAAAATAGAATATAATGACCAGAAATAGAAAAATGACTTACTGAAATAAACTTTTGGAAGCATATTTTTATTCAGTGAGCCCCAGCCGTAAAGCATCAGCACATTTTGGAAAGTTCCTCTGTAATATTTCTCCTCCTCCTCAGCTCTGTGTCCTTGACGAGGCGCCAACAAATGCTGTCAACAATGGCAACTTTTTTGTTTTGGCTGCGGAAGAGTCACAGAGGTAAAACCTTGTTATGCGTGCTGGCGCTCCCGCTTATGGAAGACAGACAGCTCCCCCTGTTCAAGGAGCACAGAGGGATGCTGACACCGGCGGCCCCTCTAGGAACATAACGCCCGCACGACAACACCTCCAGAGCACAGCCACGGAACTGGCGGATGTGAAAACACACAGGCGTGCTGTCAGGAAATGCGCAGACAATTAAAACTACGTTTTCCTCTTGTCTCTGATGCACTCTGTACCTGCTTACCTGTTTGTTGGAAAAGAAGTAGATGATGGGGTTGTACACTGGGCTGGTCTTTGCAAAGTACATGGGCAGAGTTGCAATGAGCGGAGGGATGTGCAGCTCCGGGTTCACCACCACCACCACTGACAAGACAGTGTAGGGAAGCCAGCAAACAAAGAAGGCTACAAACATTGCCAAGACCATGGTGATGGCGTGATCATTCTCACTCTGTCTGGATTGTCCACCTTGCAGCTCAAGGCTCCTGTTCAACTGATGAAAAGTACATTTGAACTTCCGTCAAAACCTTAAATGTTATTTTGGAAACAAGCAGTAATTTAAAAATTTATTCTCTGTGGTGTAAATGGTGTGCAAAAACATCTCTCAGTCCACCTTTCTCAATGCTTTCAGCACGTGGAAGTAGCAGTAGATGATTATTACAACAGGGACAACGAAGCAGAGCAGTGTGTACAGAGTGAGATAGCTGTAGTTGCTCCACGATCTCTCCTCCCACGCCAAAGAGCACGATGTCTGAACCCCTTCGGGACTGTAGGAGCTCCAGCCAAGTAACGGGGTGACAGCCCAAAACAAACAGAAGATCCAGACAAACAGCAGACCCTGCATGCTTCTCCGCATGCTCAGGCTCAAAGCAGCTTTTGGGCAGCACACCGCGTTGTAACGCTCATAGGCGAGAAGAGTTAGAGTGCAGAGAGACACCAGACCTGGGAAAGACAAAAACATAACTTGAAGTTCCGAGTTAGGTAAAACATGAGGAAGAAATTGCAAGAGAGAGATATAAACTTGAATACATTAAATGGAAGGATTTCTAAATTAAATTAATATTCAGCAAGTATCTCCACTGAACCAAAAGAGAACTGTTTCATTTCCCTTCTTGTTCATGAAAATGCTCCAGTTTGTCATGGTGTGTCACATAAAACTAATGTCACACTTCAAAGTTTATGGTTGTTGCATGTCAAAATATAAAAACTATTTGAATTGATGAAATACTTTTTCTACGTACTGTTTGTCCTACAGGACATCACACTGATTGTAAAATACATAAAGAATTGAAAAAGTGATAAACTGGAGGATACATTTCTTCTAAGTCCACAAAGACATATGTCCTTAATAACAGATGTTTTTCATATTGCGTCTGAACCATTGTCACATTAAAGCCGCTGGACTTACCAAAATAGTTCACGGAAAATCCCTGGAAAACACAAGCCCCATGGCCAATGAAGAATGAACCATGGTAGTTTGTGATGGTGGCGACCAGCGAGCCACACAAGGCGATCATGAGGTCAGAAACAGCCAGGCTGAGGATCAGAACCTTCATGGGCTGAAGGAGAGACCTGTTCTTTAACATCACGGCTATCACCAGTCCGTTGTTAAAAACTGAGAACACTGTGTTGATGAACATCAGGAAGGAAAGAATACTGTAGCCCACCCGGGGGAAAATAGTAGGCACCTCAGTCAACATCACCTCTGAGGGGATGGGTGTACGTGGGGTCCTGTTTCTGTCCATGCTGGTCAAATACTCCTGTGAGGCCCTAAAGGGATCCTGCTTTTTCATTTATGATCCCCACTGGCTCTTGGGTTTATCACATATCTCAGATTATTCACCGGTCTGATTGAGAAAGTAAAATTAAAAAAAGCAATATGTGAAATTGACTACTAACATGATTAGCATGGATTAGACCTACTTAACCCAGGGCTGGAACTGTAATTGGTAAATCCTGTCTAATAAACAGCATCCAGTCCTAAACATTCATGTTTTCTTAAAACCTTCTTCTGTGTGTGAGTGTATGAGCCAATAAGCAAAGTAAGAATATTTGATTGCAACTAAACAGATATTGAATAAAACAATCAATGCCGAAAGTAATTACTGCAGTAAGAGTTAAAGAATAAACTCTAAACTTAGAGGGGACACATTTTAATGAAGAAATGAAGCAAAACATAGAAATAGTTTAAAAAAAAATTAAAATGATGATGTGGAAATTATTCCCACCAGTTGTTTATTTGATGAATCAAATTTACATGATGTGTCAGTGCTTTACATGAGTTCATGACAGGATCTGTAAAGAAACACCTTCCATATTTTGAAATCCTCATAACCATAGGTTAATTTGTTCATTTATGAAAAGGCTCCGTCCAAAAATAATAGTCAATTAGCAAATCATTGAAAATGAGACATTCAGCCTGAGTTTGGCCTAAAAAGCCTAAACTCATAATAATAATAAAGATGCTAAAAAGTTACTGTGTAATTGGTTGAGTTGAAAAAAAATAAAATGAACCAAAATACTGCATAATATCAGCCTATTATAAAAACACACACTCTGCAGTAATGTGAACGACAGATTAAGGCAATAGAGAATATATTGTTTATGTAAAAATCACCACTTCGCCAGGGAGGGTAAGAGACAATAAGGCAAAAAACAACAAACAAAAAAAGCCTGATGTTTGACTGCCCCCTATTGTTTCAACTATTCTATTAAATAAACCTAAACCATTCTCACTATTACACATGCACACACAGAAGTCTGGCTTAAAAACTATAACACCCAGTGCTCCTTAAGACATAATTATCCGTAAGGACTGAAATAAATAACATGTTCAAAGAAACGAACCACAGTTGGAATTTTTGCTAAACTTTAGTGTATTTTACAGCTACTAAAAATAAAATGTAAAACCTATACTTGATGACTGTCTTTTTTGACATTTTTAAAAACAGATAAGCTGTTTTAAAACCAATTTTCTGAAACAAGAAGAGCCTTTAGAACCATCCTCCCACATATCTGTAACTAGCTGGCAGACAGATGTGTGGAGGATTACTAGAAACTGAAAAACAGAAGAGTAAAATAACCTGGGTAAACATAGATTAAAATGAGAGTCCAACACCTTTTCCCGCGGTTTCAAAACAATTGGAATCTTACCTTAAAGGGATAGAACAACCCAAAGCTGAGACCCAAACACATCATAATTTAAGCAACAGCTATATTCACTCGGATGAGTTTGGATCAACAGCAAGAATACTAAAGCTACCTCAGTAACGGTTTATAACCATAAAGCTCACCAGGTCAGAAAACGTTTTGTTTTTTTAATACCGAGAATAAACTGTAACAGCATCATTACTTTATCCGTGTCTGATCAAAATGAAGAGGAGAGCATTTGACTGTAATAGCGTGGAGTGATGTTTTAGGGCCAAACAATATGCTCTTCTGAGTCAGCTGTAGGCTGACTTATATAGTTTGAGTAGTTACACTAGGTTCCCTTAAAATCCTTTAATATTCTTTGACAGAAAAACATCCAGTTAAATGTAAGATATTACCAAAAAAATAATGAATATTTTTAGAGTTTTCTATTATGTTAAAATGTCAATACACCATCAAAAATATGCCGGTGTTACTTTTAAGCATTAGTTCCTTTTAAGTAATCCTTGAAGTTCTCGTGGCAGCCATTGAGGGGGGCCTAAATGGTTGCCTATTTCCCCATAACTCAGCTTTGGAGCTTTAGTCTTCAGCCGAGCTACAGCCACACAGCTCTATCAGACTAGCGGCTGCAGCACTTGCAAAACACCTGATGGAACTGCATTACAATATTGACAGTGTTCTATTTTTAAAAGCCATATTATATAGTATGGCTCCTTTGCACAACAAAATATGATTGTACGTATATTTGGGTACTACAAAACGGCACTATGTGCGTGAAAAATACATTAAACCCCTCCACCATTAAGAGTACTAAGAGTGCAAGGACTGATTATATGTGTAAAACTTAAACTTGCACTTACTTGGGAGTGCCTGTTAGGAAAATAGTGTGTGTTTATGTCTGTTGGCGTCGAAGTAAAAATACTAGTGAAAATTGGATTAACAATTGCGGCATCTGACCTGAATAGTCGAATTTTTATGTTTTCAAAATAAATTCAAAATTCATCCCTGTGAATTATTGCTCATAGGTTTCTACTGACTTTCTCCTTCTAATTGAATAAATCACCATAAATAATAACTTTAGGAAATGAAATTTGAGCTGGCAAATACCTCCATTGTTTTATGACATGATGCAAATCTTAGGCATTCTAGACACAACATCAATGCTTTATGCCAACTTGTGATTGTTTTCTTTTTGCGTCATTTTACATAATCCATACTTTGGACATGGAAATTATATTTAACTCTCATAATTTACCTGCCTGAACATATTCAAGATTAAACTTAAAAAAAAAAAAAATCATATTATAGGCCCTTTTAAAATACAAACTACCTCTACTTAGATACACCTCTTCTACATAAAGTTAAACTGAGCATTAATGAGCGTTTCATCCTTCTCTGCGTGATCAGACACTGCTTTGAGTTACAGGAGAAGACACACCCAGACCAGAAGGATTTTGTTCTGGCCAAAAGGGAGCCTCGTGCTGCAGAGGGGTACGTCGAGGAAAAAACGTGTGCTGGAGGTCATAGTTGAGCATGCAACTGATAGAAGCCATGTAGATGTCAGCAAAGCGGGAGAGCCGACGTGAGAAGTAGGTGGGGTTGTGGTAGCAACGAAAGAGACTGCCGAACTGAGCGTTGAAGATGTCCTTCGTCTGCGGCCTGCCATGAAAACAACGTGATCAGCATGTGGGCGGGTTAACTACAGCAGAGTATAACACAAGTTATTTCATAGCTAGGTTTTCAGATCAAATCTATCTTAAATTACTTCATGGCTTCTCTTTCTTTGAGCCACTCCTCAACGACAGCTTGGGTTGCTGGATCCCGGTGTGCCTGTGTAAAGAAAATCCATGCATGTTTAAAACCAAGACGTAGAGACGGAGGGATATAAGAAGATTAAGTCGAATGTTTGTCGTGGTCTTCTGACCTGCATCTGTTCGATCAGCACTGTCAGCGCTTGTAACCAGGTCATCATGTGGACGTACTGCGGGGTGTTCATGATCTTTATCTCCTTTCGTAGCTCTGGGATGATGGCACCTGTTCTCCAGCCGTGTTTCAGAGTTAAATCCTGAGAAAATGAATGTTTTTATTTCTTTCTTATTTTCTAATTTACAAAGTCTGTTGCAGGGGTTTAAATGCAATACATAAATAACAAAATAAAGCAATATCAACTTTAAAAAACGTGTAAATAATAATAATGTTGGCGGCCCAGGTATTTAAAAAAATCCAGTTTTCAATCTTTGAATGTACCATTAAATATTTGCTCTCTTAGCATCAGTTTTGTGTTCAGTCAAGTCAGAGAAATCACACAGAGGAAAAAGGCTGCTGAAAGGAAATGTTCTTTTCTATGACATGTCTGGACGTGTTGTTCAAGGACAATCCTGGATTTGGAAACAGCGGGTTCCTCAGTGTGAAGACGAAGATCTGCATTCTCGAGGGAGCAGACACAGACGGCTACTTTTGTAATGTAAGCCATATTTATCGTGCTTATCTAAGATGCATCATTCTTGAGAAAGTTGAAACTATCCGCAAAGGGATCATTTTCTAACTTGTAACTAGATATTAATAGAACTGTTTCATTTTTTTAAAATATATTGTCTCTTCTGTTCCCAACATGAATAAACAAATGGCGACTCAAGGCAGGATGGCTTGAAATAAATATTTGGCATACTGTTCTCACATATATTTAGACAAATGATTCATAAAAAGACATTTGGATTGGCTAAAATTTGTATCTACGGGTCAACGCTAGGTCATGCTAGAGCTAGAGCAAACTGTTGCTGTTCAAATAAAGGAGTTGGAAAATAAACATACTACTGAAACTTCATACAGAAATTATTAAATTACATTAAAAGAAAATCAGCAAAGCCGTAACCCAAAAAAAAAGAAAAATCATCTTAAACTTCCTGATGAGAAAAATAAATCTTAAAGAACTTTATACAAAAAGTTAATTGTATCTTTTGTATTGTTTTTATGTGCGTTTCTTATTTGTTGATTGCAATATTGTCAAACTTTGTTTTTTGAGAAATATGAAGTTGCTATGTTTTTGCTGTTTGTAAACAAAACCCATGCTCTATCTTTGACTAAGAAAGTTGTAAATATATTTCATTTAATAAACCCAGTTACTGCCTCGTTTTTGTTACTGTGTCAATGCACATTTTGCCCTTTTGCCAAAAAGCACTTTTTCAGTTCAACTTAGCATTGTAGCCAAATTTAGGGTACAAAAAGTTATAATATATTAAAGAAATGGTTCAGTGGATTTAAAAAGACGATGGAACAATGTGCGGGCATGAACAGGAGGCACGATTTGTTCATGGCAAAGAGAGGCTTTTTTAACAGGAATGTTTGTCTACCTCTTACCTTTTGTATATTTTGTTTTTTTAGACAGTTTTGTAGTCATCAGTAAATGCACCAGTGAATATTTTACAAAAACCTTTATATTTTTTGTAATTAGCTTCCATGCCAAACCTGCACCAGTCTCGAGTTTTTGATCAACATCTGCACAAAAGCGGTCAGAACACAATCCTTGGCTTCGGGGGCCAAACTTTTGGGGCCACGGTTCTAATAGAGAAGAAAATAATGGTTGAGTACAAATCAAAGTATGTCTCAAAAATATCTATTACCATTCAATTGTTGCCGTTTTTAGCATCAGCGTTGTGTTCATAATCAAGTCCGAGGTAAGAGGCCGCTAAATCAATTCCTAAATAACCAGCAGACATGTTTCCTGTGTGTCTACTCTTAGCCACAATCTCATTTTCCAACCAGAGGGGGTCTGACCATCACTTGGGGCCAGTATTAACCACAAGTGTCAAGTTGCATTGCTCTAAACAAGCTCGACAACGCAATTGACTTATGGCTACTGGCAATTGAGCGGGCTCCATGCCAGATATGTAAATTGTATCTTTCAGCTCACTTTCACAGCTGAACAAGCGTATTTATACGTATTTATATATTATATTTTATGTGATGCTGTGGCCTAGTTTTTGTCGTCCAAAGATCCATGGTGATGTTAGACAAAGTATGCAAAAATATAGTACAGCTTACTAGTAAAGTGAAACCTCATCGACATTTGAGGAGAATAACCCAAAAATGTGGCCAAATGAGCACAGAAATGATTTACCGGATACAATAAAAAACAATAACCATGAATTAAATGTGACTAAATATATAAATGTGGAATGCATATAAAAGTAGACCTAAGATACAGTCTTATTAGATTTAACCTATACAACGTATAGTAAACACATGAGCAGGTTTTATGTTCATCTTGATACTATATTTTCAATCTGGCTTATGCCGTATTAATGGCACACAATAAGCATGATGTGCTTGCAGTTTGTTAATTATGAGGTTGTGGTTAAGCAGTTCTGCTTGGTTCAACGTTAATTTGTTCTGCTCCTCATAAACGTCTTTGTTCTTCTCTGATAATGAGCTGATTGCTCCTGTATTTGTGTAAGCGACGGTTTTTTGGTCTTATCTGATAAGCTGAGACTCCCGTGAGGGAGCGCTTCTTGTAAACTGTGCAAATTAACTGGAATGATAAATATAGGCCATAGACTACGGAGAATATAAAATTGTCAGGATCAATCATTTTAGCTCAGAGGAAAACCCAACTTCTCGCTTTGCTCAAAACCCCAAACAATATTATGTGTGGATAAAATGAGCTATTTGTTGTAAATATGTGTGGATGCTGCTTACTGCCAAGTCACTGTAAATGTGATCTCCGAAGTAAAGTACTTTGGATCCCCTCCAGCCAGTGAGTCTGAGGAACTCGTACAGGTTTCCCTGTGGACAAAAAAAATGCATCAAATGAAGCAAGAAAAAAAGAAAGTGGTACATCAATTAAATGTAGCCACTCCAGGTAATATAAACAGAAAAATTCTGGGTTGTTTCTTTAAGCCAAATGCTGGATTACGTTATTTTATTAAACAAGAATAGGCGTACAGTAGCTACTGCAAAGGACATTAGAGTCTGTACTCTGTGTATAATTAACCCAGGTAACAACTGAGTAAGAACTGGGTTAGCTAAATAATCCAAAACTGAATTAAATGCAGCAGTTTTTTGTCTTTTTTGAAAGATAAAAATAATATGAATTTCCAGACACAGTACCTGCTTGTAGATCTCGCCTTTCTCCAGCCTGTGAATTCTGTCCCACAGTAAAACACCTTTGTTCGTCACTCTCCTGAAAGGTCTATGCCAACGACGGGAAACAAAACTTTCAATAGTTTCATTACAAATTCGTGTCCAGCTAACTGCAAGTGGCAGTGAAGGCATATTTATGAGACGCAGTAAAAGTCAGTCAGATGAAACACTTACTTTCTTCTATCGTTGAAGAAACTGGGCTTATCAGCCTGGACAATAACAACGTCAAACAAGTCCCTCCAGTCTTTTCCTACAATGTAGCTCATTCCGCGGTCCCTGATGAGAACAAAGACGTTATTCATTCCTAGGATTCAGAGTCTATGTATACCTCAACATTGGAAAAGGAGTACATGGCCGCAATCCTGATAATGTTACAATTCGTTTCCTTAAAGAAAACTTAGAAAACCTAAATATCACAAACAAAAAAACAGGAAATAGTTAGATAGTTTAGATGTATTGGAGCCTCACAGGTCACTGAGATATGTCATTACACTGTTATTACTTTTCTGTTGGCACCTAGATGTCGGAATATGTTTTCAATGTATCACCTTGAAAGCCACTGAGGCATGTGTTAGGTAATGTGCAGAGTTAGCTGAAACGATAAGCTATGGAAAGCACATACTATGCAAAACCTAAAACTATATCTACTATAAAGAGGTGTTAAGTGAAAAATTTGTACATTTGTAAGACAAAAAAAATAAATAATGTATTTGAAAATCAGTAGCAGATAACTATATTTATTTTTCTGAATAAAAATAAGGATTGAGTTTATACTAATATTTAATTTTTAATTTTAGTAATTTTTTGCTTTAGATTCACTTTTATGCATTTATCATATCTTAATCGTTTAGTTTTGCACTTTTTTAAGGTACTTTAACTTGACTTAAATAGTTGGCTGACCCCCCTTGGCTGTAGTAGAACGTCAAAGAAAAAACTGATTTCATTCAGTGGTGTTTGAATGAAGGGCAGAAGTGTTTTTGCTAAGGTAGAACCTCTGTGTCACTCTTATCATAGGAGCAGATTTTATCAGTTTAAATATCAATATTTAGGACGAGCACAGCTTTACAGCAGAGCAGAGAGGGGCAACAATATTTTCTCCCTAATCAATAGATTTTTTTTACCCTGCAACACATCAGCAACTGGATGTCTGCGCTGCATTTCTGTGACTCTGTGCTGTAAAACCTGCTGCATTTAACCCTGCATATATAAATAAATAACTAAAGCTCAAAAGTACTTTCCTGGTATTTTTATCCACATGTAGCATTTAGCAGTACCATTTACACACCGTTAAAGCCGTTTTCCTGTTATATAAATGTTGTGCTTTTCACACTAATTCATACATTGCTGATGCACTGGAGACAAATTACAGTTTACAGATCACTAACAAACCACCGAGGCATTCGTTGAACAAATACACTTATACTGCAATAAATGACATATAAATAAAAATAAATCCTCTTCAGGGGTATCAATTTCAATGTGAATGCTATAACCAGTCCCCACACAAAAAAGCGGTCAAAAAACCTTGATTTTGTGGGAAATTCTGCTGCATTTCGTCCTGTTTTCTGTGATGGAAATGTGGGAAAAGTGTCATAAATAAGGGAAAGTGAGAAATTATGCGGAAATTTGCACACAAAAAAGGTGGGAATTGTTTTTTTCAGTTTTTTTTTTTTTTTTATACAAATGTTGGGAGAATAAACATGTTTCTCCCACATATTGCTTTATTTATTGTAAGCAGCAAACATAACAGAATAGCAGCATAGCGGACGCAGCTATTTACTCCGGTTATGCTAATTAAAGGTAATCTATAACATAGTATGAGCAGAGTTGAAAAGTAAAAAAATAACATTACTTAGTTACAAAATACTTAATATGTCTCAGAACATATCCAGTTATAACTAACTTAAAGCAGCTTTTATTACTTTAATGGGACAGATCTGCCACATAAATTTGTTATGGTGGCGCATGGGGTGATGACGCGCTGGACCATTCACTTTTGGCTGGGGGGGGGTTATTGTCGGTCAAAAGTATGAAAATAGTAAACAATTTCATATTTCTGCAAAAAAAAAATGCAGTATCAGTAAAATCAGGCGAATTTACATAATTCTGCAATTTCTGCGCTTAGATGCTATTTATGTGGTGAATATGTGACTTTTTAAGAATTATGCGCACCCATGCATATTTTGCTCCCTTTCCTTGATTATTTGGGATTCTCTGTGATCACAGAAACCCGTTTTTCTGGAGGGACTGTATAACCACCACAAAAGACTGGTTTTCAGAACTTAAATTAATTGCATGCTTTTTTCCTGCCTCACAGTTTTACACCACTTATTGATAGTCTACCACACAAAATCCAAAATAAAAATGTACAAATAGAAAGTAGAGGCAAGTGTTTGTTACACCTTCACTGCAAATAATTATTAACTGTCAATCTGAACAAACACGGTTTTCGCCTACTCACACAAAATCAAAAGGGCTGTTTGTGATTAGGAACATCTTCTTTCCGTGCTCTGACAGCTTCTTCAACACAGCATTGCTTTGCTCACCATACCAAATGTACTTCCCTTGAAAAAAACGTAAAAAAAGAAAATAAATAAAAGAGGGGTCAATAGTACCATTCTATTGTGTTTTCTATGTAAATATCATGACCTCTTAAATGCTGAAACAGTGTGTTTGCACCCACTGAGATAAGGAACTATTTGTTTTTTTCACATTCTCTAACAAAAGGATATGTTTTAAAGAATGTTACCAATATCTGCCTCCACAGCTCGATACATAATGCCCTTGACATGGACATCTCTGATAGCTTCCTGCAAGGAAGAAAAGCAAACAGCACTCAGCCAGAAAGTCAGTGATAAACAATTAGCATTCAGCTCTGAGAGCAACTTTTACCCCGTAAATAAACAGTTGGCTTGAAGCACAAGCCGGTTCATTCTTGAATACGAATGACATAGGAAGAAAGCAGGACTTCAGATGCTCTGTTGTCACAGTGAGAAAAAGCTTTGAACAAATGAAGCTGCACACTTAAGAGGAAACCTTAAAACCTTCATCACATTCACAGAGCACCTGAAGCAATAAAAAATGTAAAACAGCAAAAAGTTTAAAAAACACTAAAGGTCAAAACTGAATTATAAGGCGAAGGGACGGGTGGGGAGATTAAGGAAGGGCGTCCTTGAAATGATGAGAGGGATTTGTCAAACGCCACACGACAGCTATCTGTCGAAGAGAAAATTCTTCAACGTCACACAGAACAGACAGGAGCAACACGACAGCAGGCCTCAAAGGGATAACACGACACTGATCTCTCACTGCTCATCCTGTAAAGTAGCAGAGCCACATGGCTGGTGGCGAAATTGTTAGGCTAAAATTAGACGCTGCGTTTTAGGGTCTCAAATTGAGACGGCACCGAATGGCTGGAGTGTTGCCTAGCATTGCAAGGTGTAAATACAGCAAAACTCCTGAAAATTCAGTCCTGTGTGTATATATATAT
>JAVLVB010000079.1:908335-921211 GCA_032876305.1 Orestias chungarensis | reverse complement strand
TTTCTTTCTTTCTTTCGTGTGTGTGTAATGTACAAGCCTGGAAGTTAAGCCATAAACTGTAAAAAGGCCAGATATTATTTCAGTGCCATCATCATCGACATCGAGCTGTATTCTGCTATCATTACAAAATAAATCAATCTTTAACCAGCATTGAGTTTCATCCACAATAAAAGCTTAAAGCTAATGAAGTGATGTTCTGGAATAGTCACTCTTGGCCAATGGTGTAGAGCCACGATTTTCGGTCATCGACTTATGTTGAGGGATACGATTGGACGACATGTGCCATTCGGGTGGCCGTGATTGGCCCGACGTTGTGCGTGGTGCGCAGCCATTGGTCAGCGCTGGAGGGTTTAACGGAGCAGCCACGCTCAGGCGGAGAAGTAGCTGCACGGTCCAGGCTAAGCAGACAGAGCGAGCCTCGCTGTTTCCCTGCCTTTTGTTTCGGGAGCTGAAAGACTCACAGCATCAGTAGATTTCATAATGAAGCGAGTCTGGGTGGCCGGGCTGCTCTTCGCACTTCTAGCCGTCGGTGAGTAGCGGCGACATGTCTTGTCATTGTGGCTCATTTGGTCGTTATCCATACATATATTTTAGCTACTTCAGCTACAGCAAAGCTAATGTGAGCTTGTCTTTTTTTTTAAATCATTTTATTCCCTACTCATTAACAATAACATATTTGTTTGAATAAATTTGAGCATTAAGCGTCATTGTTTAGTAAATTGCTCAAATGAGCTTTTAGTTATCCTTGCAGGCTTTCTAGAAGTTTCTGCTTGGTTAGATGGACACAGGTTTAGTCTAGAGATTGTAATATTAATACGCATTAAAAAAATATATCTTAATTTTTTTAAACTATTTGCTCTAAGAAGGCCCCTTTATTTGGCTTTCCAGAAGTTACCATTGGCAACACCATTCATTTCACATTAGTATCTGAGATTCGGGGATGGAGGCTTCCCATCACTGTCCGTGTCACTCTAAAGCTGATTTAATGCAACCATCTTCCTTTCGTGGCAGCTGCTGTAAGGGCTGAAGATGAGGTGGGTGACACTGTGGAGGAAGACCTGGGGAAGAGCAGAGATGGCTCAAGAACAGATGATGAGGTGGTGCAGAGGTAGGTGCAGCTCGCTCTTCAAAGAGACACCATGCAGGTTTGCACAAGATGATTAAAATTCTCATTCTGATGTTGGTGTGAAGACTTTTCAACATTGCAAAGAGTATTTTAAAAGCACTGGTTTTAGGGTAAAATTAAAACAGCCACTGAATTATGTATACTTTGTTTGCCAATACTAGTACAAAGAATTGCGAAAAGTGCATCACCTGGGCTTTAAGAAGCAGCCTTGTTTTGCTGAGGTGTCTCATTCCCATTAAAACTGCTGTAGGTTATTCATTAAATGTTTAAATGGATTCGGCAAAAACAATAAACTTGGATTTTTGTTTTATAGTGTAGTTCTGAGATCAAACTATTCTGGTGACACTGACCTTAAAGGTCTGGGTGACCAAGCTTGTGTGTACACAGATCAACAGGGCAGGGATGTGATAAGTGACAGTTCCCTCATGCTTAAGTTCATTGATGTGTATCTTACAAAAAACATGACTATTCTAAGATACTTTAAAGGAGCAAGGATTCAAGTTTTTTTTTTTTTTTTTTTTTTTTGTCCTTTTTGTTTAACTTACGTTTCTGTATTTGTCCGTCCTCAGGGAGGAGGAGGCGATCCAGATTGACGGTTTGAATGCTGCTCAAATAAAGGAACTCAGGGAAAAGTCTGAAAAACACGTTTTCCAGGCAGAAGTTAATCGTATGATGAAGCTGATTATCAATTCTCTCTACAAGAACAAGGAGGTTAGTTGGGGAAATGAAGGTGTGTGCTGTTGGATTATCCTGAGGGGGAACGCTCACCTGTTGATCATGTCTTCCAGATCTTCCTCAGGGAGTTGATCTCTAATGCCTCAGATGCCCTGGACAAGATCCGGCTGTTGTCACTTACCGATGAGGCAGCGCTGGCAGCAAATGAAGAGCTTACCATCAAAATAAAAGTAAGCAATCGATAGATGCTATCCTGGTAAAGCTTCTCGTTCCTACCTGTTAAAAATAGTGCTCTTTTCCCCTCACTTGCAAGAAGGCTAAATAAGGTTTTAAGTATTTAGATCATAATAAACCTCCTGTATTGAAGATCATAAAACTTCCGCATTTTCACTTTGTCGCCACTGTAATGCTGGGAAAAAGTAAATCCTTAACTTGTTTCCACTCTCAGTCTGATAAGGAGAAGAACATGCTCCACATCACTGACACCGGTATCGGAATGACCAAAGAGGAGCTGGTGAAAAACCTGGGAACAATCGCCAAGTCTGGCACCAGCGAGTTCCTCAACAAGATGACGGAGATGCAATCCGAGGGACAGTCTACGTCCGAGCTGATTGGCCAGTTTGGCGTGGGTTTCTATTCTGCCTTCCTCATTGCCGACAACGTCATTGTGACATCCAAGCACAACAATGACACGCAGCACATCTGGGAGTCGGACTCGAACCAGTTCTCTGTCATCGAGGACCCGCGTGGAGACACGCTGGGAAGAGGATCAACCATCACGTAGGTTTAATTAATTGACTATAGTTGCTGTTTAATAACGATGTGTAAACGTTCTAGAGGAGTTGTCTGGTCGTCTAGCGTCGCTTTGAATTTGATACATTTTTCTGCTCTTTTGTCTGAATTCAGGCTGGTCTTGAAAGAGGAAGCCTCAGACTTCCTTGAGCTTGAGACCATCAAGAATCTTGTGAGGAAATATTCCCAGTTCATAAACTTCCCCATCTACGTGTGGGCTAGCAAGGTGATTATTATGTTTAAATCAAATGTATGCCATATTGTGAAGTTGACAGAAAATATACAGAGCAGGAGGTTTATCTTTTTATGTTTTGTGAAAGACTGAGACTGTTGAAGAGCCCATCGAGGAGGACGCTGAGGCAGAGGAACCACAGAAGGAGGCTTCTGAAGATGAGGCAGAAGTAGAGGAAGAGGAGGAGGATAAGGACAAGCCGAAGACAAAGAAGGTAAGGTTTTTTTTTTTTTGTTTTTTTCTACAAAGTGTATTTAAAGTACACATTAATATAACTAAGAAGGCTTCGATGGACTGTTCCCACTTCCCAGTGCAGCTCTAATATTTTAGCTGTGTAATGGTTAGGCAGGTAGTTTTACTGCTGCACAATTTGTAAAGTTCCTGTGACTATAATTTGCATTGCAGGTTGAGAAGACTGTTTGGGACTGGGAGCTGATGAATGACATTAAGCCAGTCTGGCAGAGACCAGCCAAGGAGGTGGAGGAGGACGAATACAAGGCCTTCTACAAGACCTTTTCAAAGGTATAAACTCTATCATTGTCAGAGATGTGCATCATTATTATTTAAGAAGCCAGTTAATTACATTTTTATTTTTTTCCCCTCCACCAGGACAGTGACGACCCCCTGGCTCACATCCACTTCACAGCCGAAGGTGAGGTTACCTTCAAGTCCATCCTGTTCATCCCCACATCGGCGCCTCGTGGCCTCTTTGACGAGTATGGCTCAAAGAAGAATGACTTCATCAAGGTTTGTGCCAGCTAGCAAATAAAAGGGAGAAGGCGTAGGCGGGAGTTTTGAGATTTAAACAGACACTTTCTGCTGTGCAGCTGTTCGTCAGGAGAGTTTTCATCACGGACGACTTCAACGACATGATGCCCAAGTACCTAAACTTCGTCAAGGGAGTGGTGCGTTCTTAATAGCTGGTTTATTTGTATGATCCCAGTTTCTGATTTAAGATTACTTTGTCTGAGACTAAGGGTGGTTTCCTTTGGCAGGTTGATTCTGATGACCTTCCTCTGAATGTGTCCAGAGAAACTCTGCAGCAGCACAAACTCCTCAAGGTAATATCAAGTTCTAATTTGATCATTTTTCTTTTTAGTTTAAATCAAATTTGAAATGACTTGGTGAAATATTTCTCGTCTCTCTAAAGGTCATTCGTAAGAAACTTATCCGAAAGACTTTGGACATGATCAAGAAGATTGCAGACGATCAGTACAACGAAAAGTTCTGGAAGGAGTTTGGAACCAACATCAAGCTCGGCGTCATCGAGGACCACTCCAACCGAACGCGCCTGGCCAAACTGCTCCGCTTCCAGACCTCAAACAGCGACACGGTGGTCTCCAGCCTGGAGCAGTACGTGGAGCGCATGAAGGAGAAGCAGGACAAGATCTACTTCATGGCCGGTACCAGCAGGAAGGAGGTAAGCAGAGATGACAGTGGTTGTTTGGGGATGTCTAAATAAAAGGATGCAGTGAAATAACCTGTGGGCTTTCTTGTGTACAGGCCGAGTCTTCGCCCTTCGTTGAGAGGCTGCTGAAGAAAGGCTACGAGGTCGTTTACCTGACTGAGCCTGTGGACGAGTACTGCATTCAGGCGCTGCCAGAGTTTGACGGAAAACGCTTCCAGAACGTGGCCAAAGAGGGCGTCAAGTTTGAGGAGGGCGAGAAGGCCAAAGAGAAGAGGGAGGTGTTGGAGAAGGAGTTTGAACCTCTCACTACTTGGTTAAAAGACAAGGCCCTGAAGGACAAGGTTGGAACTTGCTGAGTAATTGTAATTTTACACCTTACCAGAAATTGTGGATTCACTTCTGTTTTTCTAGTTATTAATCAAAACGTTTGTCTCTCTGTCATTAGATCGAAAAGGCCGTTCTCTCTCAAAGGCTAACCAACTCGCCCTGTGCTCTGGTGGCCAGTCAGTATGGCTGGTCAGGAAACATGGAGAGGATCATGAAGGCTCAGGCTTACCAGACGGGAAAAGACATTTCCACAAAGTGAGTATTAACAGCTGCTTGTCAGAAGATGCAAAAGGTCATTCACAGTAATTTAACTCAAATTTATTAGATTAGCAAAACGGGACTAAATTTAAATATGACTCAAATTATATAGATGTTATGGCATTACCAATCACAGGGTGAAACTGATTATATGATGGTTATCCAGCAGGCCATAACTAACAGAATTGATAAAGCAATTAAACTACCAAGTCTTTTCTAAAGAAACAGGTTTATTTGTTTTTATTGACGTATCCTAAGATATGAATCAACAGTTGAGTGAAAGGATAAGTTGCACAAACTAGTGGGAATCTTGAAACCCTTTCAGAGTTGCAGTCTGAAGAATTTGGTGAAATTGGCACTTGGGTTATTTTGCAGCTGGAGTTGTTTCCTTTAGTCTCATTCCCTGATAGAAAATTATTTTTAAGCCATCATCAAACATCTGTTATTCAGTGTGTAATTTCCGTTGAAATATACTTCAGTGATTTATGCATACGCACCTGTTAACTGTTATTTTTGTTGACGACTACTACTGGAAGCTTACATGTATTCTCTGCCCCTCAGTTATTATGCAAGCCAGAAGAAAACCCTAGAAATTAACCCCAAACATCCCCTTGTAAAGCAGATGCTCAACAGAGTCAATGTAAGCTTTTATACCATCTTGAACTATGGAACATTTTAGCACACATTTCTAGAAAAAATATTTTAGTCAAAATAGAATCTCTAATCTGACTTTTGTTGGGTCTTCAGGCTGACGCCGAGGACCAGACTGCATCAGATCTAGCAGTGGTTCTGTTTGAGACGGCGACACTGCGCTCAGGATACCAGCTGGCAGACACAAAAGCTTATGGAGACAGAATAGAGCGCATGCTCCGACTCGGAATGAATGTTCCACTGGACGAACAGGCAAGTTCATGTTGCCAGTTTTAACTTTTTATTTGTTTTCGGGGTTTTTTTCTTTAACAAATTGAATGATTAAACTGTTAGGTGGCCTGTTAAATTTAATATCTGCTCTGTAGGTTGAAGAAGAACCAGAGGAAGAACCCGAAGAGCCAGCAGAGGATGAGTCTGAAGATAAAGAGGAAGATAGTGTAGATGACGACGATGATATGGTGAGACTCCTCAGTATGCCCTAAAGACAGAGTGCAAATGATTTTAAATTTGAGTGTTGCACTATAATTATTTATTCTCCTCTTGCAGGCAGAAGCAAAAGATGAACTGTGAAGCGCTGACTGGGAGGAGGTGACTATGGAACTGGAAGTTGGACTTCCGGCCCTATTTCCAGTGCCACTGGTTAATGTTATGGTGGGTGGGGTCCTGGCAACTGGGGTTTTTTAAGGAGACCATTTCGTTTTGTGTGAGTCTTTTGTTTTTTTTTACATTCCTCATGACTGTAAATTTGTTAATATTTAACTGAACTGTTTATGGAAAAATGGAATTCCGTCTATTGATCAAATAAATGTTACCACAAATCTTACTGCCTGTTTTTGTGTTGAAAACCTTAAGATTTAGTTTTATTGCGGAACTAAAACCATTCTGCAAGTGGTGAACTCCCAAACGCATGCTGCATGAAAGCTGTTCAAATGTGGAACAGGATGGTATTAAAATAGATGTTAAACAATTTAAACAACTGTACTGTTTTACTACTTGTGTTCCAGCTCCCTCATCTTTAGGAGTGTTGACTAGATTACCTGAGGCGTTAGGCATGGTAATTTTTATAATTGGTGAGCCTTATAAACAGATTTGTAAGGCAAGACTGATATGGTATTTCTTAAATTTCAAAAAATAAAGCATACATTTATTTTTTTTCCAAATGTTTACAAAAAAATAAAAATTAAGGACCGTATTATTAAAGAAACTTAACCACAGTGTCAACTGCTGTTATTTCAAGGTAAGTGTTAAGATGCACTCCCTAGTGTTAGAGCAAAGTTATGTAGAGTAGCTTAATGTTTTACAAAATTATGAGTTTTCATATTTATTTTTCTGAAGTATTTAAATACTCCGGAGTCAACATATCTGGTGCTGCGTAATTGATCATGACTGACACTTTTGTGAAAATGATATGGTATTTTAAGTAAAAATGGAACAAAAAAGCATTTCTACGTTTAACACCATAAAGCTTGTGTAGCCAGTACTTGTCTACATCTCAAGCTTGGCAAAGTACCTACTAAGAAATGTACATTTTAGTTGCCGTCCAAAATGTACATTTAGCTGATCAAATATTAGAACAAAGAGTGTGTACAATGAAGACGTCTCCTTTTGGGGGTTTAAAACGAGTAACCTGAAGTCGGTAGAGTAGTCTGAAATTGAATGTTGCAACTTTACATTCAAGTTTAAGGGTTGTAGATGTTATGTGCTGTGGACCGGGAGGATTGTCTCTAGAGGTATGTATTACAGTATTAAAGAAGAATCTGACTAAGACACTTCTGAAGAGGACGGTCAGCCTTGCCCATAACGTTCTTACATTCATTAAGAATCCATTTGTGCATAAACATCTGTAGTTTCCCCAGAGCAGAACCGTTTTTCTTTTTCAGCTTGCTGAGCCTTATTTAAATCCCCTAATTCTAAAGCTGCTGAGCAAAGTGAAACTTCAAACATTTTTTTTACCTAGTATGGAAGATACGGCCATACCTTACCCAACATGCTACCCAGACCTACCTCTTCAAAGAGCATATCCTACCCTAACTTACCCATACCTCTATACCCCCTCTACCCCTCTCTGTACTTCCCTCTATCTCTTCTTCACCGTCATTACTGACTCTGATTTAGGATTTTTCTCTAGATAGCTTATTGTCAGATTGATAAGTGTAACATTGTGTCTACTTTTGTAAGTCGCTTTGGATAAAAGAATCTGCTAAGTACATAAATATAAACATAAGTAAGGTGCAGTCACTTTACAAGGCATATCATGATGTAACCGAGATAAAACTTTTGACAAAATTTTAATTTTATAAATTTTAATAAGCTTTGCTATTAAAGTGATTAACCTCTTTCCTCCTATTTTATTGATTTAGAAAAATGTAATTTTTTTCAGTTTTATTTCTGATATTTTTTACATCATCTTGGAGAGGAATCATCTGTGAAAAAACATGTAACTTTCCTAAAATTGTGTAGTATAATCATAGGTCCTGTAGATGGCACTGTAACCTAGATCAGTCAGAAACTCAGCAAGTCTGTTAAGGTAAATTAAATTGAATCTGCCACAGCTTTGAGCTTTTTCAATTGAAATATATTTCTTTAAACATGGATCCATTTATATAAAATTATATAGAGATGTCTGGTACTGATGAGTTCTATATTTTTCTGCCTTTTTTAATGATCTTTTCAGGATTCTTGATCCAAAAATATGGCCTGATGCACTTTATGATATTTTGTAAATATCTCACTGGAAATGAGGCACCCAGCCCAGTGGTTTAATATGAAGAAACTGAGAGCTAGCAGGCGACAAACATTACTAGCATCGCCTCACCAGATTGAGAAAATGTTTTGCCTTCTAAAGAAAAAGTGACAGATATAGGTCAAAGAAGGGGAGGGTCACCCTGCAAACCCTGGAGGGCATAGAGAAAAGCCTTGTTAGACTGACAATGTAAACTGTAGAGATAATTGCTTCACCTTATCATAAGACTATATAACATTAGCTTTCTAGTACAAATCATTTTTAACCCAGTCACTTTTACACTGAAAAGCAAATATATCAGATCTCTCCATACAATAAACTGATACGCAATTGGATTATGTCTTAAATTGAAGCTGCAAAGTATTAAAACAGAATATATGTGTTTGAAAAAACTTCCTGTTGACATCAAGTGTCTGCCAGAGGGTAACGATGTTCTAAAATCTCTCATAGTGCAGTAGTTATTGTTCTTTAATTTGTTAAATAATTAACAGTAATATGGCTTCATAAGGTTCATAAGGCTCAGAACCTCATTTCTTTCTATGAATGATATCACTAATGTAAATAAGGGGGGAAATGTTAATTCAAAATTGTTTTGTGTTAATCTTTCCACATATTAGTTGTTTAATCACTGTTCGATGTTACACAGCGAAAATATCACAGTCGTATTAGATTAACATGTTTGAAGAGCTGATCAGCCATAATTTGTGACTTATAAAGACCTTTCTCAAGACAGAACACAGAAAGCAATTTCCATCAAGTTTTACATTGTTTTAAAGATATAAGGTCACAATACAAGTTCTTATATATATATATATATATATACACACACACTAATACTTATAATTGGATAAAAGTACTTTATCCGGTTCAACCCTGACCACGGCCCTGGGGTCATATCATCAGGCTTCTGGAATTGTTCTAGTTTGATGACTTTTCGTCTGTGTCAGAAAAGCTGATTTACACTAAAGACAGAGATGGCTAGCAACTTCAATATATTTTATGTTATATTTACATGTGTAACTTTTCTGAGAAAAAAAATATGAACAGTTCTACAGTATCATACTTTTTACTTTTAATTTAATTGCATTATTCTAAAGTATCAGTACTCTTACTTGATTACAATTTCTGGATACGTTACCCACTGCGAATGACTCAATTGAAACAAAACAAGCTATTTTAACCAAAAAAGGACCAGACACAGACACAAACCTACAGTTTAAAGTAAGGTAAGACCTCCTGTTTGTTGTTCTAATGTTATTTTTTACCCAATAAGCAATTGATGAACTGAAAAATAATAGATCTGAAAAATTATCTGTTTTGCTCCAATTCTATTATTTTGTGTTTGGTATTTCATTGACGCACATTTTCATTGTAGTCTTTAAAATTGTCTCAGTCTGATGACATCACTCTTAAATAATCAGGCTGTTTTACAATATATATATATATATATATATATATATATATATATATATATATATATATATATATATATATATATATATATATATATATATATATATATATATATATAAGTTATGCATAAACATAAACCTTATGTATGTACGTTTATTCTTTGCAGTTTACAGAAGACCCACAGCACAACATACAAGTTCATGCAAATTGTTATTTTAGTTAAATATGTGAATTGTATTATGTGAGATTGAAATAAAAAGTTGCAAAAAATAATAAATCAAATAAAAACAGAAAATATTTGTATTATTTTATTAAGCACTTTACTTAAAAATAAATAAAATCTCACATCTTTCAGAAATCACCAACACCGTCAATTGTAAGCCTGGAATATGAGCTCAAGCATGATGTGATGTCTACCTCCCGAGGTCCATATTTGACAAACACATCCTATCCTTCCCATCATCTGTATTATTATTATTATTATATATATTTTTTTGCGACTGACGGCATTTTTTTTCTTTGCGCCTCTTCTGCTCATGTGCGCAATCCCCGGATAGGTGGTTGCCATGGGTTTCTGGGTCACATGCGTGGGTTTCCTGCAGCCAAAAGCAGCAGAAGATGCTTGGACCTAAAAAAAAAAAGATTAAAAAAAAGAGACCATTTTCATTGAAGAAAAACTGAGGATCTGACTGAGTGGCTGTGGAGGTGTGGGTGGCCAGACTACCAGACTACACCCGGGTGTCCCTATTTTATATTTTTGGTCTTTTTTGGTACCAATTTTTTTCTATCTCCCAGACGTCGCAGCAGCAGCAGACCGGGGTTTGGTCCACATCCGTAGACTGACAACAGGAATGAGTATAGAAATCCCTGAAGGCCTGACGGAGCTGCTGCAGAGCTTTACCGTGGAAGTGTTGAGGAATCAGCCCCGGGATCTGCTCCAGTTCGCCCTGCAGTACTTCACACGGCTGAAGGACGCGCAGACCACCGAGGACCCGTTGGGCAATGAGCAGAACTCGGCCCCGAGATCTGGGAAAGCGGTCAACTTCGTCGACGAGGCTATGCAGATGGACTCGGAGAACGGGGAGGAGGAGGACGACGACGACGACGACGAGGAATTCATAGGTAAGCCGAAACCGAGAGAGATCAGGGGAGGACAAAAAATAAATAAAATAACGAGATGCAGAGATGCTCGCCACCTTGCATCCGTCCTTGCCCATATATGGTCACTGTGGCTGAATAGACGCGCGTCTCTGCAGCCATGTTGCGCTTTTAGGATTTCTTTTTCTTTTGTTGCGGCCGTGTCCGTGGTTTTGTGTTTGTTGTTGTTGCATTTCTGCATGATCTGCAGGGCCGCCATGCAGCAGGCCGGTTTATTAGCCAAGGAAATGCAGAAATGTGGAAAACACCAGATCTGAGCAACGCATGGCTTAAAAGGCGCCTCCATAATGGAGGTTGGTTTTATTACGCACGGCTGTGTAGAGCTGCATGCTGAAGCAAATAAATGGGTCTGACAGCTTACATTCGGTGATTGGTAGGGGTTTGAAAAAGGCTGTAAGCAGGGCTGTTCCTACAGTAAAGTGGGGGGACCAAGCCGAATTCATTTAGTTTGGGATTTGCAGACGAATCATCGCTCACCAACCACCAGGAACTGTTGGATGGTTGGTAAAAAGATAAATGTGGCCAAATACAGGCTATTGATGTTGGTGCTTATAGTTCGTCTTGGAACCCAATCTAGAAATGACAGTTGAGTGGATTGCAATTTGGAAAACCTTTAAAATTTTGATTATAACAATGTATTTTGCTCCTATTTATTTCAAAGTCTCTGAAGGAAAATAGATAACAATAAATTAGACACAAAATCCATCAATACAGCTTGTAGTTTTGGCAGCAGGTTTCATTATGTTTTGGATGTATGGTTCCTACATCCTTGATCTGACATAGGGCTGCTATGATATCACAAACTTATCCAAATAGTTATCAGACATTCTTATTTAATTTTTTAAAGGGGAATTTTAAGAATCCAGCACCCTAATGCTAACAAAATGCGACAAACAATTAGGGGTACACGATGCACCAAACCCAAACAAAATGACAAAATTGCAGGACTTTTATTTGGTGTGTTGCAATGGTAGAATTTAAAATGAAGATTAAGGCATTTTTAATCAATTTAAACAGGCTGCAAGATATTTTTCTCAAGAAGATTTTTTTAAACAGTTGGTTTAATGAATTTTTGAGAGTATCATATGAAAGAGAGGGCCAGGAACGAATGACTAAGATTCAAGAAGGGAACAGTGATAGATACACAGTTTAGTTGAAGAGATATGTCTCCACTGTAAGCTGTTTATAATTAAAAATATTTTAAAAACTAAATCAAATAACTATGATCAGTAAGCCTAACGACAACAAAACCATTTTCGGGACATTTACCGTACGAGATTTAAAGTTCTTCAGCGGGGATGGGTTGTTGCCCTGCTGGATCGGGTGGCTCTAAGCAGCAGCATAGTTTAGTCGCAGCTTTAATAAACTGTAATGCTTAAATCGGGGCATTTGCACAGCAGTCAATTGTTAAATCAACAGGTTTTTGAGCCAACTTTTTTATGGACACTGCGTGGTTGGAAGCCTATCAATACATACAACCTGCTAATGTATATTTCCTACTGATCTATTTTCAAGGATCCAGACACGGTCACTTCATTTGTTTTCTTTTTTTTCTTTCATTGAAATTATTCAAAGACCTAAATCCACTTCAAAGCAGCTGTCCTCATTCAGGTTTTACCATGATGAATATGGAACCACTTAATTTATTTTCAATGAAAGCTTTTTTTTTTTTTTCAGAGCAACTCAGCTTATGATGAAATTGAACATGTGACTTTTCATTGTTTACAGCGCCGGTGATAAACAGATTCATCAGAAGAGCATCAGGTGAGTTACAGTTTACTGCTTGTCAAAGTTGGTTAATAACATCCGGCAGCTCTGGTCTGTATCATTTCAAGGAGAATGAACATCTCCTCTGAGAAACGAATATTTTTTTCGCCATCTGTCTTTTGTCAGCGTCTTCTTCTTATTATAATAAGGTTGATTTATAAGAGTCCGCGAAGCTGCTCTGTCTCGAACCCGGTTTATTATGTCAGTGAGTGCCGTGGGTGAGGAAATCAGGCCAAGTGATACTTATAATTATCTCTCTCTCTCTTTTACACAGTAGTAGAAAAGGTTGTGGCTCTGATGGAAAGAAGACTGGAGTTTTGGTGAAG
>JAVLVB010000079.1:867547-908235 GCA_032876305.1 Orestias chungarensis | reverse complement strand
TTAAACCCCCCCCCCCCCCCTCACTATGATATTTAGCATAAAGCACAAAGGCACAGTCAGTCTCTGTATGAATACAACAGTTTTATGTAGGAAACATAGGTTTGTTACAAACAGGGAACACAGAGGAACACAACCGACAGGTCAGTGGTTACGTTTTGGATACGTTTTTAGGAGTTTTGGATTTTAAAACTCTGTTCAGGTGTTATTGGACACTGTTACGCTAGACAGGAAGAATATATTACAAATTGCAAACCTACCAAGAGGTATTTATCCACCTAAACTGAGAGGCTGGGCAAAAGAGGGCATTTATCAGAGAAGGAGCCAAGTGGTGTGTGGTAATTCTTGGGGAGCTGCAGAGACTTGCAGCTCAGCTAGGGTAATCCTATAACAGAATGACCATTAGTCATGAACCTCAAAAAATTGTCTTTTTGAATGAGAGGAAGAAAGCCCATTGTTGGCGCTACACCAGCCTTGTAGCTTACACGGCAGTGATTCTTAAGAAGGTTCCCTGTGGGGCGCCACATGACTCAGCGGTAAAGTAGACGTACCAAATTCAGAAGATTGGTCAGAGTTGATAGGAAGAAGGACACAGCTACACACAGAGCAACCCATAAAGACAAACCTGGGAGACTTGAGAGTGGGAAAGTGTCCCTTCCATCGCAGGATGATGCTAAAAGTACAGGAAAAAAGTACAAATGTTTAGATTAAAACATTTACTAATGTGTTGAAATTACCCATTCAAAGTAAAGGCTTAAGTCAAACTCCAAATCTACAAATTATTAAACTCTAGTTTGCAAATCCTGTCTTTTTAATCTGAATGAGGTTGAGATATTTTGCATAAATGAATAAGGCAAACAAATTCAGTCTGTAGTTATGCAAAGCAGGTAGAGACATCTGTTTTACACCAACAGGTGATACTAACTTTGACCTCTTACAAGCATATGGCACACTTTGAGGTTTGTAATAATGATGCGCTCCTTTGTGTTGCGTTGGCCTTTAAAAATAAAACCTAAATTAAAATATAAAGATGTTTGTGGGTGTAATGGGATAAAATATAAAAAAAAAACCACAAGTGCTGTGAAAATATGCCTACGATGTCAACCCAAGTTTTACCATATTCAACGGCGTGAAACAAGGACGAAAAGCAAAGCTGTTTGTCTTTGGTCTCCAATAATTGCTGTACGAATGCCACTTAACGCACCTGCAGTAAATATATGTTGAAATCAATAAAGCATAGTCTAAATGTAATATTATTTACCTCTGTTACTATCTGCAATACAGTTTGTGCAGAGGCGTTCAACCCTGATGAAGATGACGATGATAAAGAGCCATGGGTAAACTGCAGTCCACACACCGCAACAATACAGCTTTAACATTAGAAAACATATTGGCCAGGAATATTTTATGTTCTTTATGAAATCATCAACCACTGTAAGGCAGTCTCATAAAAATACACCCTTCACAGGTTACCCACCCCAAAACTGATGAGCAGAGACAGAGACTACAGGAATCTACACAAGACATTCTTCTATTCAAGAATTTAGATCCAGTAAGTGAATGACCTGAAACCAGCAGCTTTACATTTGTTGCTTTATTGCATAATTATATGTATAAATAACAATATATAAACATAAAGGATACAGATTAAGCTGTTATGTCTCTTTTCATCTCAGGAGCAGATGTCTCAGGTTTTGGACGCCATCTTTGAAAAGTTCTGCACAGAAGGCGAGCACATCATTGACCAAGATGATGACGGGGACAACTTCTACGTAATTGAAAGGTGCTATATGGGTTTGCTTTTAAAGCCGGATGGAAAATAAATGTATTTGTTTTTTGTTTTTTTATCTCTCATGTTATGGTTTTGTTGTCACTCAGTGGGACGTTCAACATTTTCGTGAAGGTGGAAGGTGTGGAAAAGTTGGTGGGCTCATATGACAACAGAGGCAGCTTCGGAGAACTGGCACTGATGTACAACACCCCCAGGGCAGCCACGATAATTGCAACCTCGCCTGGAGCCCTTTGGTGCCTGGTGAGTCAAACATTACATACCTGTGCTGGAGCACAGCTGGCTGCTTGCTCAGGGTTTTTATGACACACTGTGTGTAGTCAGCTGGCACAGTTTACATAAACAGCCAGACTGTTTGGGGTGGTGTTGCAGCACAGTGCAAAATCGGGGAAATCCCACAGTCAAGACTGGATAATACAGGGTACAGTTCAAGTGTACAATTACTTAAACTGCATAAAAAGGCACAATCTATTTTTTTCCCTCACCGTATGAGTCTTTAAATTTGAAACTTTTTGTTTTAGGGCCATCAGGATCAACCAAGTTATTGATGTTTGCTAAAAGACTAAATCTGGCCACAGATTATCAGTGGACCTCAGATCAGGACATTCTAGTTTCCACGTCGATAATATTGACTTTTTCTGACCTAATTTCCACCTTGTAACTTCTTTATCTGAGACCATTTTGAAGAACGTTTTGGGTTCAAGCTTCAATGTCTGACATCTTAAGATGCTGATTTAATACATTCCCACGATGCCCGCAAACTTTTGATTTGCACTAGTTTATTTTTCAACAGACATCCCCTACCACATTACGCTGCCATCTGAGTAATACATTGTTAAAATGATCTCTGACTTTGAAAATATGCTTCTTTCTCCTCCGATTGTTATAATTGCTGAAGTCCAAAAAAAGAACATATTACAAAAACTGAAGGTCCATGTGTGTCGTTGAACTGCAGTTAGTTTTTTTTCCCCTATAATAATGGCTTCTTGATCTTTGACTGGTCTTTAAGTCCATCTTAATGCAGCCTCAACTACTGCTGAAGCCATCTGATATTGTACTCAGATTAATCACACAATTCTCCAATTGATATGTTTCTTTAATTTTACATTATTTTACACAAGAAAGCATTATCTTTGGGGTATTGTGTAAAAGTATATGCATAGGTTTGCCTCTGTTCACTAAAACACTTTAAATTACTTGAATCTTACAAGCCAAGTTTATTTGAATAGCCAGTCCAAAGTGATAAAAAACATGATGCAGAAGCATTACATTTTGTCTCTAAAATCATTGAAAAAAAATACATTGGTCTCTATGTCGCGATGTAACAATCTACAAAGAGATGTCACGATATTTAGGATTTGCCACATGGTTTGAAGGCAAGGTAATCTTAGTGTATGTAATTGTAAACCTTTGCATTTAAAAAAATTCTTATTATCGCTTATTATTTTTACATTTAGTGAACAGAAAATTTTTGAAAATCTAGCTAACCGGTCCAAAAGAGGAGGGATTTAATGCCTGTAAGAAAAAGAAAATGTTCGTAAAAAGCAAGTTACCTATATAAATATTTGTTATTTAATCTGTGATAAATCCACTGGCTGTAATTATAACAGAGAGGAATATTGGCACTGCTTGAAATGATTTCACATATTTATGATCAATAATTATAATAAAGCTAATGAATTTTGTGGAAGTTGTTTTGTGAAGTCTGGATGAAATTTGTAGTTAAATATAATGAAGTTTCCTGTGACCAGAGGAGCTGTTTAATGTTTCCGCTGTGAATCTGCCTTGTCGTGTGAAGCGCCTCACTTATTCATGACTCGGCAACGTCTGTGACCTTAAAGAGTGGCTAGCATCTCTGTTATGTCATCCATGGGAGACGAGGGGCGTTAATGCTGAAGCCTCTGCTGACATGAGAGTCTCAGAGTTGTGCCGCTTAATCTGTAAGTACGCAGGAGCACCTTTTTTTTTTTTATTAAGCAGTCAGCCTTGTCTGGTTAGGAGCAGCGGTGCCAGAGTGTCTCGGCGCTAACATGAGATTACGGTGGACATGTTATTTGGGGTCTGACGTACACTAGCACAAACCGTTTGATTTAGGCATGTGTATCTCAGGCCTATCATGGCGAGTCTAGGCTAGAAAGCGCCCTCTGCAGATAATGGTTCTCCCTGCATTGTAGTTTACACTATTGCATGACAGCTTTTTGACCCATTAGTCATCATGAACCTTTGAGCAGGACCAAGTAGAATGAATATATATGTGGCCTTTTTTTTCTTTTAAATTCTTAAATAAATGCCTTTCTGGCAAAAAAATCAAATAAAATTCCTCGTGACAGACGCTTTATTTTGGGATTTTCATAAGAGTAACTGTGTGAAAAGGCACCACAGCAGTCTGGAACTGTAATATTCAAAAGTATAACAAGTGTTTCATGTCAAGAGATGACAGAGCTGGCTTAAGGCAGTTCAGCGTTTGGGAACATTTGATTTGTAAAACTTTAGGCTGACTGTGCACAAGCCACAAAAATCACCTAGATAGTGTAATGTTGAGTATAGGTGTTTTCTTTTTTTTTTCGTGTTTTGTCACAGTTTGTTGGGAAGTTATCTAGTGTGCCAGTATTGTAAATATTATTTAAATGTGAATTTATTGAAACATTTTCAGCTGTTAATGTTTTAGATACGTCCCTCAGTAATCTGATCTTGTAATTGCTTAGATCCTCCAGGGGTTTCAAGCTTATTAAAATCTAAAATGAAAGTTGGATGTTTTTTTTATTTGTGAAGAATGACTGAGGGGGTCTGTACCGCTTTACCCGGCACTAAGAAACATTAAAGAGGGTAGCAGGAACCCTGCCACACAAAACAACTACAAATGTGCTGACTGTTTTACGGCATACGTCCTGTCCCCTGTTACTTACTTTCAACATTAAAATATGACATTGTTTCGCCACAATGAGATTCATTACCTCATCGCCTTTCAACATTCACACAGCCACTGGAAACAGAAATGTACTTCAATCCAACTGCAGACGACCGTGAGATCAGGATTTTACGACGCTATCCGCTGGTCCTTATTGGAAATGCTGTTCTTTATGCAAAACACTACCGCTTTTGTCCACACTGGCCGCCAAAATCGAACAACAATTAAACTTCTTTAGTGTTGCTTTAACCCGTGACCATCCTATCAACAACCAAAAATACAATTTTCTGTTGTTTTGTATAGGAATTACGCAAATTGTTTATTCTTAACAATGGATGATGTAGTGTAGTCCAGAGAATAGCTCTGAAGCTGGACCTAACTTTAGTGTTGTAAGCTGCTAACTGTAAGCCAGTTGAAGTCATTTTTGGTGCTTACAACTTGTTCTTATCTTGACAAACAGCTAACCAGAATGCTGACACAATTAAGATAAAAATGGGGTGAAAATGTTGCTGTGACTTGATCAATCCTCCTTTCTTACTTCAAAATATGTGTCTGAATTATACATTAATATAACCAGCTGTCAAAACAGAAGCACACATCAGTGATACCATGCTTTTATTCCCTTTTATTTGCACTGATAACACTTTTAAAGATGGGTTTCACTTTGACTTGAAATAATATGCTGTTTTACACCAATAGTAATATTGTCAGCTATAACTTTTTCTTGCTTTTGTTTGCATAAGGTATTGTGATTTATTCTGCACCTGCTTTTGTTTTCTGAAATAATGGTAGAACTAAACAACAGAGGATCTCTTACACAAATAATTAAAAAACATTATGTGCATGGTTTTATTTCCACATATTCCAAGGCTATAGGTATCGTTTATACCCATTTATCATATGGTAGCAAAGGAGGTGTGTATCTGTTTCCAGCAGTCTCTGAGCGAGAGCCAGAACTCAACCTGGACAGCTAGCCAGTCTTCCCCTCTTAAGGAAAATCTAAGGTGGCCAATTCAACTACCATACATAATTCTATAATTATGAAAGGAAGTTGGAGTACCTGAAGAAAAGTCAGTGATGCACAAGGAGAATTTGTAAACTCCATGCAGATAGACTCACTGCTGGATTTTGACAGTGCTGCCCTTCACACATATCAAAATACATAAAAGCCCGTCTATATCTGTAAACATGAATAAAAATACGTTTTATTTCAAACTTCGTTTCAGGATCGCCTTACCTTCAGGAGAATCATAGTGAAGAACAACGCCAAGAAGAGGAAGATGTACGAATCCTTCATTGAAACTCTGCCCTTACTCACATCGTTAGAGGTCTGCTTTGCAGCGCAGTGTGAAACGATGGGCAACATGAATTCACAGCATTCACAGTGTTAATAAGCTAATCTGTTTTCAGGTGTCAGAGAGAATGAAGGTAGTAGACGTGCTATCCACAAGGGTGTATAACGACGCTCAGCAAATTATTGCTCAGGTAATTAACTTTTGCATCGACATTTGCTGCTTTGAACTTGCAACTTCTGCCATTTGTCAACTTACCTCCGTTGGTGTGTTACCACAGGGCGATTTAGCGGATTGCTTTTACATCGTGGAGAGTGGCGAAGTTAGAATCACCATGAAAAGAAGCCGGGTAATTTTGGACATTTTGGATTGTTCTGGCTCCGTTTTAGTTTTCAGCCTAACAGCTCAGTGCATAAGCGTGTTCTCAGTTCTGCTTTCTTATTCTTATGCTTTTTTTTTTTTTTTGTATCCCACAAGACAAAAAAAGACGAGGAGGAGGAAGAAGAGGTTGATATTGCCACGTGCACGAGGGGCCAGTATTTTGGGGAGTTAGCTCTTGTCACAAACAAGCCTAGAGCTGCTTCGGCATATGCTGTGGGGAGTGTCAAATGCTTGGGTACATTTTGTACACTTCTTTCATGCACTGTATAAGGGGTCTAGGCAGTCTTTCATAATCACTCGTCAGCTATGCTATTTTTCTTAGGACAGAACGTATTTTTAAGTACTAAGACCCTAAAACACAAGTTACTGCAGACTGCAGAAGTATTCAAACCCAATTTTTGTACACGTTTTTTCGAATAACACACATTGTATTTTATTTAGGTTTTATAAGATCAGCACAAAGCACCAAAGATTTGATGAGTGGGAGAAAAATTATACATAGTATTTTTTGAAAATAGAAAACTAAAAAGTGTGGCATGCATACGCATTCAGCCCCGCCCTCATGTAAGTATCTTGTAGAACCAAGTTTCACTGAAAATCTTTAGATATTGCCTTAAATGTTTCATCAGCTTTGGGTCTAAAATTTGATTTCTAACAACAGCTAAATCATTTCCGTCCACAATCTGAATAATCTGGCAACAATTAATTGGGCTGATTGCTGTCAGTTTTTTATTTACAGTAATATCTTTGACTTGACTCTAGTAAAAACCCTTTTTTTAAACTGACCATACCTATATTTACCATTTTACTATTAAACTTCGGTTTTTGTCTTTTTTCTAAGTCATGGATGTGAAAGCCTTAGAGAGACTGCTTGGGCCGTGCATGGACATCATGAAGAGAAACATCGCGAATTACGAGGAGCAGCTGGTGGCCTTGTTTGGAAGTAGCACTGAGATTGAGCAACAGAGTGCATAAAGCGACTCCAAGGAACCATTATGGAGACAGAGGAAACAGAAAACGCTCAGTGCGGTTGTTCTCCGCGACACCACTCAAAACAGTAGAAGAAATGTGAATAGCCACCACACTACATTTCAGTGTCTTACAGTTAAGACTAACATACGGCCCCGTATTAGCAGAGTGTACTGCAAAGAGTTTGCAACCTCTACACGCTCATGCAGAGTTGGTTAAATCTTGTTTTATTACATTAACAATGACTTTAACTGTAAAGAATACATGTGCATTTTATTTGTCAGTGTCAAGTGCTTCACCTTTTTTGTAAACGGAAACCCTTTGTTATGCCTCGCCCCATTTTTGAACATGGTGTTCTGATAAAAAGGTACATTGTTGCTTGTAAATTTCAAAACTTTACTCGTTAAGTAAATAGGATGCAAAAGCGAATTAATTGTCACAAGCAAGTTTGGGACTTTACGTTTCTCATTAGGAGAAATCCAAAAGAATTACAATGGCATGAAAAAAGTATTTGTCTCCTTACACCTTTCTGCTTTTGCCTTTGTGGTTCGATGTAAATATCAAACATATTCCAACAAGCGTAATTATCTTGCAAGGATTGCCTGAGTAAATACAAAATCAATTTTCAAATGGTGCTTTTATTTATTTCTTAAAACCAACTGCCTCCTAAATAAATAAAAAGTAATTAATCCCCTTGTTAATAATGTATTACCTTCGATTAAGCATGTTTAAAAAAAAAAAGCTGAGTTGAATTTAATTCACCTAAATAAGACTGAATTACTACCAGACCTTAAGAAACCATACAAAATCATGTCTAACAACAGAAAATAGACTAAATGATTTTGAAATACATCATGCTCTGGTTTAAAAAATGTAAAATAGGTTACTATGTCTTTATCTGGAAAGGGTTTCCAAGGCATTTTCTAACGCTTGACGCCAATATGTCTAACAATGGGGAAGCTTAATTGAGTTTGGGACGTTATTCCAAAACAACTAACAAACATATTAAAATTGTGATGATCTGCTTTGCTTCGTCGGAGAAGTGATTCAAGTACATCACGAAGTTCTATCTCTGGACGTTTCAATGTTTTTGGAATAGCTGTGTAGTGGCCAAGTCAAAGTCTGCGTGTCAGCCATTGTTTGATTGACCTTAAACCGACAGTGTATTCGGAAACCTTTGAATGTGGTTCAATTAAAAGGATTCTGCAAAGAACAAGCAACAAAAATTGTTACAGAAGTGGATTAACGGCAATTGTTGTCCCAGAGGGTACCATCAACAGTTTATTAGGTTTCAGGGTGAATTGTTGTTTTGGCTATTTTAAGTGTGATTCCTCTTTCTTTCAGTCATGACAATATCACTTGGAAACTGCTTTTTCGTATTTACTCAGGGTATATCTGGTTTATTCTAAGATTCTGTTTTCATCTGAAGGATTTAGGTGTGACAGGAAAAAAAAAATCAACAGAAGAAGCAGCCTGTAAGGAGGTGAATAACTGTTTACAATGCTGTATTTCTAAATCTTTCATACTATTTTAAGAGCAGATTTTAGTTCACATTTCTACAAAAACACATCTCTGTTGGTCAGCAGATTACAACTCACTGATCTGACAAACAGTTTTTTTATTGTGTCTAAGTGTTAGTGGCTCTTTGCCTAAATCCTCTGCTTTTACAAAAAATACAAAAGCCAACGTCAGAGAGATAGCTGATAGTTTTGTAAGAATATACAACACATTGCTGTACTATTTTGAAATTGAGTGTTATTATATGGTATAGGCCCACTTTTCATTTAACGCATTCCTCCACCGGATTGTAGTCATTTATGTAGTCAGCTTATTTTGCAGTGTTTTAAATGTAAGCTTAAGCTCATACCTTTTGTGTAGGTGAAACATACATTATTGCTGTCTACCTCTGCCAAACACTTTAACAGATGCCTGCTGAACAGGAATCTGAAAAGAGTCACCTTCTTCTATCCCCAATCACCCTCTCTTGTTTTTGTTTTGTTTGTTTTTCTGGTAACAAAGTTCTTCTGATTTTTGTCTGCAGCTAAGTTTACATTTGAAAAAAAAAGGCTGATTCCCAACCATTTAGTAGCACTTTTTTGTTTTCTTAAGGCAAAACCACAACGTTAGCAAGAAAAACAATTATATGTATCATTTTTCATGTCATTAAAGAACATTTTATATTTCTGTGTGAAGCACAATTATTTGTTGTTAGAATCAGTGCTTTTCACCGCCTGGCCTTCTTTCTTCATAGTCAATACTACGATTTCTGTGTTCTGGTAGTATATTTTTAGAAGGAAGGATAGTAGATGCACATAGGATTGCAAATCAACATAAAAAATATAATTTTTACCACAAAAAGTAAAGTGTTTTCTAATTACCGCAAGATGTTTAATGCTGTTTTCACTGCAGCAAAAAAAAGCAAAGAGAATAGAAATAGCATTATATGTTTTAATTTAAAACTACAATATCCTAAAATGTTGATTGATAAATGATATTTAGAATGAATCATTCTGAGATACTTGCAGTCAGGCTAATGATCAGTGTTTAAAGAGTATTATATATTTATAACCAACTAGGAAGAGAGTTTTTATTTTACAGATTGTGTTAATGATAATGTCTAAAGACAGTATAAATGGTACAAATACAAATTTAGTTTACATAAGTACTTTTTAATACAGAAAACTTGGCAGTTGTCAAGCAAACAGACCACGATAACTTTCATAAAGCGTATACCATAAAAAGTTGCTAAAGATGATTGCTGTACACATGCATATTAATAGAAGGTTGAGTGGAAGGAAAAGGTGCGACAGGAAAAAGTAAATTACAGTCCAAGAGATATTTGTGCCTGGACTGTGTGTTAGCATCCTGCCTAAGTACAAAAAGACCTGGAAGGCTGTTATACAACAGTCATCCAAATTATAGTCAGTAGAGCAAAGTCATCTTCTGGAAACCAAAGTTACAGAGTCTGGAAGAAGAGTCTAGAGGCACACAGTCAAAGTTGCCAGAAGGATTGAATGTAAAGTTTCCATGGTTATCGAATATTTTTGGGAACTATCTCGTCTGCTGGTATCACTATCATGAAATCATGAAGAACTTTTCATCTTGCTGTCCATCCTTTTTGTTAGATGCACATTTCATTTTGCTGCAGGATGTGGCACCTTCCCGTTGTTCCAAAAGCACCAACATCTGCTTTGGTGAAAATGGTGGTTACTGTGCCTTCCACAAACATTGTGAACGCATCTTTTATTAGCTGTTACCCATTATGACATACATAAATACAACCCAGTGCATAGATGGCTGAGTTTCATAGTTTGAATTAAATTATTAAGAATCACATATCCTTTTTATTGAAAACCACCTAATTTTGCTACATATTGAGGCAATAAAGAGAACAGAAACATTTCACTGCATTGTTGTGAAAAATAACCATGTGTAGCATTGCTGGAAAAAGAAAAACTATCCTTGTATTGTTCATGTTGTTGCCAATCAGCTGTTACTGGGCAGTAACAAGCACACACTTTCAGCCAATTAGAACGAGATCAACAATCTGAGCCCCGCCTTTTTCGATTAAAACTTTTGCATCAGCCAATAGAAAAACCCCTTTTACGATGCTGGTAATGCCACGGACCAATAGAAGGCGTCCTCTGGAACCCTTCAATCCCGCCCCCCGAGTGCAAGCCACAGAGTTTCTTGATGGCGATAGAAAGAAATGGTAAGTGGGGAAGTCGAGTGCTTATTTTCGAAGAGATAACGGTTCAAACTTGGTTTTGAGCTGGTTTTTGTGCCATATGTTTGTTCGCGGTGCTAATACAGTGTTTTGGTGGGGTTGTCACGGTTTTATTTGACGTTAAATGACTCGCTTGAGCTCGACTATGTTGTTTCCCCCCCCCCCCCCATTTGGTTGTGACTCTCGACGTGTTAGTGAGAAGTAACCTTGGATCCGATAAGCTGTTTGCCTGCAATAAAACTGGCTATTTTATTCCTAAAGGCTTTTTTCTCAGCCTGAGTGAGAGTGGGACTCGCGTCTTGTCGATGTTTCCTCCTCTGCCATTCATTTTGAGCAGAGGTTGCGTCATGTCCCAACTTGTTGACATTCTTTTGTTTACCGTGTGACTGTTTTTTTTGACTCCAATCGTTTAATAACATCGTCGATTTCAACATGTCAACAGGTTTGAATCGTTCAATCACAAATATGCTTTCAATGAATCTGCGTTTTAAAAGACTAGCTCCGTTTTTTTTTTAATTCTTCGCAAGCTAATTAATTTGACCTAAACGGCTTCTTTTTGTTAAAAACGGCGATTTGAAAAAATTGAATGCTGATATAGAATGCCTCTTTGTTTTCTATGTAGTTAATGAAACATTTGATGTTGTCTTTGTTCTGCTTTCGAGTTTCAAGGTTTTTAAGACGGTTTTCTGTGGTTTAACTCTTCAGCTGCGTAGTCGAGAATGAATGAGCTCTGGTGCGCATGCGCCAAACCCCCTCTAAGTTTCTAAACAAGGCCTCCACGCAGCGAGTCCACATGACCAGTCATGGAGACAAAGGATTCCCTAAAGACTGCCCACACTTTCTCTGATATTCATGCTGGAAACGACATTTGTGGCCACAGACCGTCTGAAGACAGACATTTTTTTTCTCCCCATCATCCTTTACATCTGATTTTTATTGAATAGTCTATAAATTAAACAGAAATCCATATTTGGGTGCAATTGTTAGGACTTAATATTATATAATATAGCATTTGAAATAATAATAATATATACTTTAATGATCCCGTAGGAAATAGTTTTTTGGTGTAAACCACACCAAAATAGATGCAATATGCAGAATTTTCCCAATTTAATGCTATTCAAACAAACAACTAAGATTGAATAGTTGCAGAATTGAATATGTAATCAGATTATCTTCTAATATTGTCAAAAAGCATGAGTGGTGGTGTTAACGTCACTGAGATGAGTCTTTATATGAATTATTACTGTGAGAATATACATCCTTTTAAACCTTGTTTTTACCAAAAGTTCCCAACTTTTCCAAATCGGGTCTGTTCAATACAGAAAAAGAGGTTTCCTGTCATCTGCTGATAATTCTTGCTCTCTGGCATTCTGAAGAAAACACTGACATGTCATGGAAAATACAATTTCTAAAAGAAAATCTAAAAGGTTGTATTCTTAAAGCCACCTCACTTTGGAGTTTCAAACTACTGGTTACCTGTAACAGGTAAGGTGAATTAAAAATCTCATCTAATACCAGTGACCAGCCTTTGCTCAGAATACACGTTCCTCTAAATATAGTTCAATGAAACCTTATTAAGTCCAAAATCAATCCATCCATTATCCGACCCGCTTATCCTTGTTGCGGGGGTCTGCTCGCGCCTATCTCCAGCTTACAATGGGCGAGAGGCAGGGGTACTCCTGGACAGGTCACCGGTCCATCGCAGGGCAACACAGAGACATACAGGACAAACAACCTAAGTCCAAAATATTCCAGGCATATACAATATTTAACACATTCTAATTGAATCCATATTAAAACAAAATACACTCAGATTAATTGGATTATTTGAAGCTAAATATAAAAAAATCAGCAATCCATCTTATTGCAGTGATTTGTTGAATTTAATTGTTTTTTTATTATTTATTTTGATTGTTTAAACCAGCTGATGTTGTTAAAGATGGAATCTAAGTGAGATACTTCGTAATTGTTGCTGGAGAAAAAGAGGAAACCACGCAGCTTAAGAATGGACGAGTCTTTCGATCCACTCAAGTGCAACGAGGACATGCCTTCTTCGCCTCGCTGTCACATGGAATATGGTTAGATACTTAACTAGAAATACACTTTATGCATATTTTTATGCCATATATGGTCTGAATTTTATTATCACCTTTTTTTTTTGTTTTAGATGACATGCCTGAACTACAAGAAGTGGAAGAAGACCAGAGGACTCAGGACATATTTCAGGTTGGAGCCGTGTCCCACCAGGAGCTCGGCTGCTCCCCTAACACCAACTGGCTTGCCGAGTTAGCCAACATTGCCACCAGTCCCCAGAGCCCTCTGCTGAAGGATGTGCCACACAAGAGGTGAATAATAAAAATATCACCAACTTGAAAAACAGAAAATCAATCCATTTAGATTGTTTAGACCTGCTGTTAGACTGACACCAGCAAAAACATCCCTTCACAAAGTAGGATTGGGGAGTTAGTGGTATACCTTAGAGCAGTTGTTGGGAAATATTGATGTAAAATAAAAGCTTTTTCACTTCAAAACTATGTAACATTTTACACAATATTTTGATATCGTGTGAAAATGCCATTGCAACTGTATGTTAAGCATGAAAAACATTGACATTTATCTCAATCTCAATCCCAGATCATCTCCAGTTCACATCTTTGGCAACAGTTTACATTCCTATGCCCGACCTCCATTAGCCAGCAGTGCGCCCAGCCCCTCCAGAGGCCACCTCAGGGAGCGCAGACGTGTCAGGGTAATCTTCGCTCTCCACACAGACCTTTGATTATTAAGCTTTTTATTTATTCCTGACAGTGTGACACTTATGCTTCTTACCCCCCCAAAAAAAACAGGCCAGCAGTGAATCAGAGTCCGGGGTTTTCTCTATGTCCTCGTCATTTTCCGATGACGAAGACATGGCGTGGTCTCATTCCTGGCCGTCCACAGCCTGGCACTGCTTCCTTAAAGGTGAATGCATGAACGAGTAATTATTTGCAGTGCCTTAGAAAAGTATTCATACTTTTTAATGTTCTAAGCAAAAAGTTACAATTATTGGGAATTCATATGATAGACAGTCAAAATGTAATATATTAAAGAGTCGAAGGAAATGGAGGGACGGTGTATGTATACAAGAAGAACCTGAAAAATGTGGCATTCAAATACAAATCAATCTTGAGGAATAGAATTTGTGTGAAAATGTAAAAAACTACTTGCCATTTTCATTCAATAGAAAGTGCTGCCCCCACTTATACAAAATACAAGCAGTCATCCATTTGTACGCACAAACATAACCAAAATCATATGACAAATCATATAACTCACATTTTTCTCAATTTTCTTATGTTGAAGCAACACTAATTAGGTAAAGCTTTTCTCTGATTTAACAACAAATTCATGGGGATTTGGGGGAGAAGCAGAAGATTTGTAAAGCAGTACTACCCTCTAGTGTTGAAACGGCTGTACTTCCTCTACTTTCAAGCATTCTGTTTAGGGGTTTCCCTATAAAACTTTTTCACTTTCGATATGACAACGGTATTGCTGTCTTAGGTTTTGCCTGATACTGATACTGCCTGATACTGTATGATATTGGCAGGAGTATTACATACTTTTTTACCTTTGTTGCTAAGTGTTAGAAAGGACATGGATGATGGATAGAAGGTGCTAAAAAGAGATGGTGCTGCAGATTAAATGCTGAAATCAAAGATTTTAGATGCAGGTCGACATAGTTCCGATATTATTTTTTTTACTGATATCCGACTAATATCCGTTTATCAATATCCGATCGGGAAACAGCTTATTCTTGATGCTCCACCCTCTGTTCATGTGGTTACACTGTTACAATGTTCATATTTCAGGAACCCGCCTGCGCTTCCACCGAGGCCCTAACGTAGAATGGCAGGAAGCTGATGAACTGGGAGATTCAGAGGATGAATCTGACAATGAAAACATGTCACGGTCCTCATTCTCAACCAAAGTAAGGCTTTGCAAACCTCAAGACTTGAATCATCCTTGAATTTTCTATGTTTTCCTGAACCAGCCACAAGATGGCAGGCAATAACAATCCTCTGACACTCAACAGAAACAGATAGTTCAGGGAAAAAGTAATCAAGTTGTTTTCTAGACCAGAATGAACATTCTAGTAGTGAATAATATATAGATTTTTTTTACTTTTTGCTTCATTTATAGAGATTTGGCTCAGAAGGACTTAAACTGGTCAACCATGAAGATGCAGTATCTTTTGGCCAGGCTGCTCTGAAACTGACTTTTGACCCCGGCTCCCCAGAAAAAGGCCTTATTACAGCTGAATGCAGGCTGGATCACCCGTTTTTTGTCAAGAACAAAGGTACAGTTCAATTATTGGTTTGTTTGGATTTTCACATGTTGTCAAATGGAAACTTCTGTGCATTATTTTTAAGATTTAATGTGAAAGATTCACTCAAAGGAGTAGATTCTTATCAAAATCAATTATGTAATTTCACTATTCCACAATTCTGCATCTCTAGTTTAGATGGTTGGTCTCTATCTTATCTCATTGAGTTTCATAAAGCAACAAGACTCCAAGACTCTATTTGTTTGCAAAGCTGCAAGAGACATATGCTCATAAGGATTTGCTGCTGTAATTACGGTTAAATTAATCTAAATATCACTGAACCATGGAACTAATTTCAAATGTAGTACTCACTTTCCTGATTCTTTTGCTAATAAAACTTATAGAAACATATTCTTTGCCTACTTCAATCAATGATTTCATTGCTGTATAACATAAAATACGTTGAATCTTGTAGTCATAGCTTCTAAACCATCAGCTATGAATTCTATTGTTGGGCACAGATATGTGACAAAATAAAATATTCTTGCTACTGAGATATCGACATTCTTCTTTTTTGAAACGCTGTTAAATAACACATCTGCTGTTTTTCCGCCAGGGTGGTCTTCCTTTTATCCAAGCCTTACTGTGGTGCATCATGGGATTCCATGCTATGAGATGCAGCTAGGGGATATGTGCCTGCCACCCAACCACCCAGATGCTATTAACTGTGACGACTCCGTTGTCTTTGACACTTTCAGGAGGTGCGTTGTTTATATTCTTGTTTTCATCTCTTCAATTCAGAGGCTGAGCTACGTCACATACATCAAAAATTTTCAATGCCCCTTTTTGTTTCGCAGCTATGACTTCACCCCACTAGATTCCTCAGCGGTCTACTTCCTCAGCAGCATGGCTCGTCAGCGCAGGGCCTCCCTGTCCAGCGGGGGCGCTGTCAGCCCAGACTCTGATAAACTGGAGCGCTCCTGCTCCCCACAATCCTCCAGTAGCAAATCACACCGGGGCCACCACTCAGGGATTGTCAGCGGTGCCACCCCTACAAAATGCAAGCGGCCAATGAATGCCTTCATGCTTTTCGCCAAGAAGTACCGAGTGGAGTACACGCAGATGTATCCTGGGAAGGACAACAGGTAAACTTAGACAAATAGGGTCCAAATTCTATTTTCTGTAGATGTCATTTTAAAGAATATTGTGTTTAGCAAATTAGACATGTACAAAGTCATCTACTTCATAACCAGCAGACCTTAACTCCATACAAAGGCTGTTTTCGATTGAAACAAATAAAACAAGTGATAAAGGAATACAGTTAAATCTGCGATAGCTCAATCCAGCAGTTATATTTAGTTATATAGACAATAACGTATTGCTTTTCTATATTTGCACATTTCCAGCTTTAATAATATATTAGTTGTAAACAAAAGGTTAAACACCTTAGGGAAAGAATACTCTGAACAATACACTAATTAACTAATATATCAGCCTAAAACATTTAACATTAAAAATCTGTTTTGAGGATCAAAAGAATGCTGTTTTAAATGCCTCATTTTGTTACAGTTCTGAAGAAAAGACTGAAAATATATTTAATGCAATTTCCTCTTTTCTGTTTCCCTTTTTTAAAAATTGTCTTAAATTTATATTTAGAAACAGGCACCTAAGTGAAGCATTTAAATATATCTTTAGTTTTATATCCTGTTAATGCAAATAAGCCTTTTTTTAATGCTATTTTGAGATTAAGAAATAGGGAAACAAACGCAGAAAAGTACATAAAGTCAAAAAATGTTTATTCCTTTGCTTTACCCTCTAAAACACAGAGCCATCAGCGTCATCCTGGGCGACAAATGGAAGAAGATGAAGAACGAGGAGAGGAGGATGTACACCATGGAGGCCAAGGCTTTGGCTGAGGAGCAGAAAAGACTCAATCCAGACTGCTGGAAACGGAAACGAACCAACTCAGTAAGAAACACAGAGAAACAATAACCTGATAAAAAAAACCTTTCCATTTATTTCACCTGCATCTGTTTTGCTCACTCAGGGTTCCCAGCAAACCTAGAAAACCCTCCGGGTTCACCAGCTACTGGTCTGATGGACCGCATGATGCCTCTTTGCTCTCCTCCATCCTTGAGACTCAACTGGGGCGCTGAATTCACTCACTTTTGTAACCTCAACGCATTATAGTGGCAAAACGGAACTATGAAATGCATACAAAGCATGTAATCTAGTAGCTAACAGCGCATATATTTTCATATACCTTCTTAAAGATGTCTTATCCCCTTTCAAAGAAGCTCGACACTTCTCCTCTACTTCAGGTCATTTCTTAGCCAGTTGTGAAAAATAGAAAGAAAAATTGCACAAGGCAGCCGCAAGCATCTGTTAAAATTGTAAAAAGGGGGATTTTAAGAGTCTTTTATACCAGTTTGTATTCATATTTTGTAAAACATATGCACAGGTTAGTTACCCAGTTTGTATACTAGCGCAGCCGAATAATGGCCAACTGTTTATATGAAATCCCTATCATGCCACCAGTCAACTTTCTGCACTTTATATTAATAATGTAATCTGAATCTATACAACCATTGCTTGGAGATGAAAAAAAAAGTGTATATTAAAGCTAGTTTCTTATTAGTTAGCCATTTGACACAGCCATGGCCCAGCAGCCATGCTCTGCTTTCAGGTTGAATTGTGCTTTGTTTATAATGTACAGGTTTCATTGCACCAACAAACCCACTTGCACAGAATATCCTTGTATCATATTATAAATAATGTTTTTATTATTTTTTTTTTAAACTTCTCAACCTTTTGTCAGTCTTATTATTTTAGGTTTAGGTTCTCCATTTTGCACCGCCATGCACGCGAACGTGAGCTGGAAAATACTGATTGAACATTTAACGGCCCCTATTTGACATTTCTAGGTAACGCTCCTTTAAGTCTTTCAAAAAAGTTGTGCGCAAATGGTTTTGTCATCAAATGACAATTTTTGTGGGCTGAATGTGGGAAAACATCAAAGGTTTTAAATGAATCGTATACTCAAAGCGACCTTGGGAGAGTCTCAAAAGAAATGTAAATGAGAGAAAATCGCTTAATTGCAGACAGTGTTTTCAAGGCAAACTCATATTTTCCCCCAGAGAATGCCTCCTTTGATGTGGAAAATTGTCAATCCCTTGCTAGATGCTGCTTCTAGCGCCTTAAAGAGACAACAACCAAAGTCAGATAAAAACTGCTGACAAATGTCTTGGTACCTTCCCATCACAATCTTAAATGATTGATACAATTTCACCATTGAAATATAAAATTAAACATTACATTAAATAACAATTTAATGTATTGATATCAATAATAAAGAGTATTTAAAGTTAATCTGTTGAGTAGAACATTTTTATTTGGATTTTGTTAAGAGTTTTTTAAAGGATTTAAACCACAGGGCTGAGATAAACTTTTTTTCTCCTTTCAAATTTGTTTTCAAATTAATATTTCGTATATAAACAGAAAAAGTTGTCCAAACTAACCTGTGGATGTCTGCAAAAGCAACCGAACCCTGACCTTTGTAACCGGGTGTGTGACAGAAACAATTCCTTCTAGCTTAATGACAACTGGATATAAATCTTTAATTTCTGGCTACAGTTTTTATTTTTTTAAACCACAGCACAGACCTTTCATACATTTCACTTTTGCTGTATTAGTTCATAAAATGTGTAAACACATGTTTTTGATGCAAATGTTTAATTTATTGAACAAATTTCAAAAGAGCCAGGCTTGACAAAATTGCTGCGAAGGTTTCATAAAAACCGTGTGAGGAAAAAAAAGTGTGTTTTTACGTAGCATTTAAAAACCTTAACTGATCTGCCAGATCTGATGTGCCAGGGCGGCTAGACCAAAGATTTGTTTTTCAGTTTTGTTTAAAGGTCAACCAGTAGCATCTGATTAGAGGATCTCAGCGTTCTGTTGGGGGTTTGGATATGAAGCAGCTCAGTTAAGAGCTTTAAATACAAAAAAGTAACATTTTATAATCTATTCTAAATCCAAGTGGAAGCCAGTGCATCAAAGCCAGGAGAGGTGAGCAGCTGTGTTTGGTACCCCAGGCAGTGAAAGAGTGAAGGACCCTTTGCCAAAATCAAGAGCTACAGTTATCCAATCCTATGTTAAAAATAAAATCATGGGTTAGAGTCTCTAAAAGGTAAAGGGATGACATTTAAAAGCTAATTATTACCAATCAACACAATATAACGTTTCTTGTTATTTTAAAGCCTAAAATTAATTTAAGGAGCCAATGTTTGGTGTTTTATGGAAAATTGATTTTATAGGTGAGGACTTCAGCCACACCTAAAGTAATGAGAAACTAACCCCATTACTAGTATGTAGCATAAAAAGGCAGACCTGATGTTTCTTGACAAAAAGCTACATTTTATCTGATCAGACCCAAAGATTATTTCCCAGAAACGTCGGTACATTCATTTAGTGCAGTAGGGCTAATTATCTTTTTTTTTTCTGTCAATAGCCAAGGCCTCCTGGGTCTCCCTCCATTGCTCCAATGATGACTCAAAATGTGACCGATGGTGTTGGTTAGGAGGCGACGTACCTTGACGTTGGAGCTCAGCCTGAATGATTTTGGATGGTCTTTGTGGCATTTTTTTAAATACTATCTGCTCCATCCGCCTGATTGGGTTGCTTTTCCATCCACATTCAGAGTTTGGCTATAGCCCACCAACCCAACAAAACTTTCATTTTCACCTATATTAAATTAAACTGATTACAATTCAACCATTAATTCAGTACAGGTATCAAAAAAGGGTTCCAGAAAAAAAAAAAAAAAAAAACTTAGTGGAAGGAAATTAAGTATTTATCTATATTTAGTAATATAAACATTAATTCACATACATCTACAGTCACAGTTCATTTAAACTGCTTACACCAGAGGGTGTTGTTACTCCACTTTCCTTTAATAAGATGAACTTTTCTCCTTGTAGGAGATCATCCAAAAAATATTTGCATTTTATTTAATAATTCTATTCAAAGCCTAAACTCATGTATATATTCAAACCGATTTATTAGAGGGATAGTGTTTTAGTTTTGTTTTGTTTAAGTGCTGATAATGTTAGAAAATTCAGTTTCTGCACATCAGCTACTGTAGAAACAATAAAAAGATTTAGGGGTGCATTGAGGCTATTTTTAACATTCGACTTTAACTTGTCTGCACTGTCATGTTATTTATTTGTCTCTTATCTTTAATTCAAGAATGATCCTGTAGATTCTCATTGGGTTTGGGTCAGGCTTGTTTCCTGATCAAACAATCAAAGTGAGACCATGGTCATTAAAGCAGATATTGGCATTTTTTAACAATATGGGTGGTGGCCAAATCAGCAAATCTCCCGAAAGATAGGCAGCAGTGGGAAGAATAAATTACCCTACAATTACAATGTTTTAAACTTGGCAAAGGAAGCAATCAGATTACATAGCTTCCAAAAACATAACTTAATGTAAAAAAATGTCTGTCTGAAACTCAAGCAACATGGACTCTGTTGCTGTCAGCTTTTCCCTGAAACTTTGGAACCTTGATTCCCCATTAAAATGCATTTACTTACTCCAGTAGCTCCTGTTTTTTTAGCACATGTCCACCTAAACAGGCTTTACTCTTTTGAAACTATTTCTAAGGCTGCAGTTATCCCCGATGCTTGTACATCTTTTTCTGCCAAACTCATTTCTTCCTTTCAACTGTATTGTATTATGCTTGGTTACAGCACCCTGTTAATAGCCAGCATCTTTACCAAGGTTATATTGTGTCTATGCATGTTTGCTGAACAACCATAAAGTCTAACTTTATTTTCTTAGACATATTCTAAAACAAACAAACAAGCAAAAAACAAAAATGATTACACATTGTTCTCAGGCTTAGTTACAATCTACCTATTAAAGTAGGCTACATTTGTGAATGTCGCTCTTGTGTGAAAGGCTGTAAGGTTTTATTAAATACAACCAAAAATATTTACAATGTCAATATCACAGGCAGCTGTGTTTACGGATGATGATTAAAAACAACAGTAGGTGTTACAAAAAGAAAGACAATTTCATAGTAAATTCATGGATGGCACAGGAAATTTATCTGCAAGTTTGTGAGCAATAAATGAATCCTAAACTGATGAGAGATTGTTGCCTAAACTGTGCTTCTGAAAAAGCAGTAATGGAGAACCCAATCACTTTTTTTAGCACATGGATCTAATTAAAACCCATCCATAACACATTTTTTCCAACAGGAAAACACGCTAGCTCTGATGTAGTTGAGTGCTACATGAAGCTGAAGTGTGATATGCTTCCGGCTACACATCGCTTCAAATTTACAAAGAAAGACTTAAGAATATCATTACATTTCAGCCGGTAATTTTTTCAAGGTGTTGTTGTAATAAAGCAACAACTCGACAACATCAACAACTTCAATAAATGTCAAAAATATTGTGTCCATCATTTGAATACATAGATCACCATTAGCAGTTCGGATAAATATTCTGTATCTTAGAAAGTGGCAATGAAGACACAACATTTTTATAGCTATACAAATTGTTCCTTTGATTGAGACTGGAATTTGTAGAATTCTATCGTAATATGGAGAAAATCCTTCATGCTCCTGTTTATTATCAACCTATTCTTCATTAGTAGCACTAGTAGCAAATCAAACCCTCAGTGTGATGCTACCAACACAACAGCTAGCAGCTGATTCTGCATTTTTAAGCTAGATTTCTGGCATTGAGGCTTAAAAACTGGACATGGTCAACGGGGCTGTGGCTTTCTAAGATAATTTATGGTTCTTGGGTCATTCTTTAAAATCATAACAAATTTACTTTATTTTAAAGCTGGTAGGCTGGTTCAGATGGCTGAAATGTAGACAACATGGTGTGCCAATGTATCATAAATATAAACCAAAACTCATCTTGAAAGGTTTACATTGATCTTCCTCCTGTAAAAGGTTTAAAAGCGTCGCACGTTGAGACACAACATTTTAAAGAACACTACAAACAAGAGATTATTAAGAGATTATAACATAACAAGGCAGGAATTGGCCAGAATCGTGATGATAGCAACAGAAATCAAGCTATGTGAAATTTGCTATGAAAACCAGATACTATTGTGTTATATGAAGCTGTTTCGGTACTTTTTTCCTTTAAATGCATCTTTGGTTGTAATGAATAATGATTTCAGGGTAATGACATATGTAAATTTATGATCATTGGCAGAAGAACGATATTGACAACTTAACTTCAGAAACATTTACAAAACTGATCATTTCATTTTTTCGTTGTGATATATTTATCATTTTGGCAAATATTTAAATATATTATTACTAATGATGTTATTTTTAGGCAGCTCTGTGTTTTACAAAATCTTAGAGGATTTCTGTAGAAACAGTAGAAACTATTTGAAAGCTTATTATTTAACCTGAAAAACACCCCATACTTCAGATCCGCCTTGTAATAGGCCTGCAAAAACCCAGGGACTGTTACCTTAATAGTCTTTATTACTTTGTGATTTAACACTGACAGCAGAAAGAGAAGCACAGGTAATATTTTTCCAGTGGCAGAGGTGTAACAACCTCTCACAATCTATAAAAAATATCTGTACTCAATTTCACAAATTGCTGTGAAAATGTAACAAAGGAAATACAACCTTGATTACAGGTCATATAATTCTGCTAAAAACACATTATAAGATCTTCTTTTGCATATGTCAGTATATTATAGGCTTAATTCTTGTCCTTTTTAATCTGTATGTCCCAAAAACTCTCCCACCACTTCTATTCTTTTGTACTTTTATATCAACAGCTCTTCCGGCATATGCTCCCCTAAGTGTCCCTCTAATTGGTTGGTGGATGAACACTGTGAAAGGTGGTGAAAATCATTCCATTATGTTGTCCACAGGTTTCAGACAATGCACAAGTAGACCTGAATTTGCCCCTGCTGATACAATTTGTTCTTTGCTCTTACAGTGCAACAACAGAACGGTTGAAAGGACAAAGCCCACATACAGAGCTTAAGACAACAATGGCTGCTTTGCATTACATGTAACAGCTGTTAAAGTATAGTAGTAAAACACAACAAATGGATTTATTATTAGGTTTTAATGGTATAACCAAACCAAAATTGAGCAACATTGGGAAATGAACAAGTTTTTTGTTTTTACAAATTAAATTCTGGTACAATGCATTCATAATCACCATTTCATTAAATAATGGAAAGTTGAACAGTCTTTTACAGAAAATGTCATGATGAAGCCTGCAAAAGAACACATGAACTAAACTGAAAATAACCATCACAAGAATAACTAAAAAAAAACAAGAAGCTGTGTGTTTCTTTAAACTATGCTGTACAGTTTTTTTTCACCAAAAATTGAATGCATCACACATAAATGTGCCAGTGTCCACTGTTTTACAATTAGCCCTCGCTTGATTTTAAAGTGATGGGTCATGAACAGTTAATGCACAGCAAGTGCAAGTGCATTCATTAACTGATTATTTTTTTCTCCGGAATTAGACTGAAAGCTGAGAAAGTCACGTGAATTTGCCATTTACAGAAAACAGTAAACACAACCAGCCTCACATCCTCATTTCCTGTGTTTCCTACATCGAAGGATACAAGACATACTCTGATAACACAATTAGCGTCTCCCTGAGATCAATAGCCCCAGAGCTCACAGATAATTAGACATCGAGACATGGCAGAGAGAGAAAAACTGAGACAAATTGACTCATTCGACTTCTGTCTTAATATTTTTCTATGATTTGCTGTGAGTCAATGGGAGTTTGCTATATTTGTTTCTTTCATAGTCTCAAAAACAAGTTATATGTGCCTTCAGGAATTAAACTATTAACTATTAAAGATTTTGATAGTGAGATCACAATCAAAAAGACCATGAGTGACTAAAACTAGTTTTTATACATAAAACATTTTTTTTCATGTTTCAATTCAAATCTTTATTGACCCCAAAGCGAAATTAAATGTCGTTGTAACTTATGTGATCCAAGGTTCTTTAAATAATTTCTGTTGATACAGCTGTGGGCAATAAGAATCTCCTGTAGTGGTCTGTATTACTGCTAGTCTCAAGAAGCCTCTTTATGCAGACACTGTTGTTGTGAAGAAATCTCATAATGTGGATGCTCAGGGTTGTACACCATGCTGCCATGCTAAGCCCTGCAATTCCTTCCGGTATACTGTATAAAATTTACAAAAATTACTGACTGACCTGTTATAATAGTCTAAATAATCAAGAAGAATTTATTTTGTCCTGGTTATCGTCTGCTATTTGAGGAATGCTGACAACCTAAATTAACAAGTTTAGCGGTTTCTGAATAATTTTTCTCTCTTTTATTTTTATAAAACTCCACCATGAAAATATTTCCATGATGTTTTTTTCTTTAAAGACTCTTTGATACTGGTCTTCGTTCATTGATGAGATCTTAAGGGGAAATGTGGGTAGGTGTACTTTCCTTCAGTTCCTTTCCCATAGTATGATACACTATGATTGCAACTCAACACTCAAAGTGGTCACGTTTTCTTCCCAGAAAAAAAATCTGAAGTTGGATTAATCAGAAAAAAGATAGGTTTGCGCCAGTTCTCTGGTAATTGTCTTTGTACTTACAGAAAATTACAACATTAACCTCATTGTAGTCACAACACCTTTGTTCTTCTCTCTTCTTTTCAATGTGCATGTCAGACAATCGTCTGCAAGTTCTGCACCAGTGGCCAAATAATTTTTTTTCCCTGGTGACAATGATATTACCACATGTGAACACTGTTGCATATGTTGAGCTTCATCAGCCATATATTTGTATGTGGAGCTTTTTCCATGCAACAGAGAGTTATTACCTATCTGGCACAAATCAGGCTAATAAGGACACATGACTTTATGAACCTGTGGGTGCTACTGGGAGACCTGAATACCTTTCTTTTAAAACTGATGCATGCAATTTGTATTTTTTTTCCACTTCACAAGTGCGCACAACACATTGTGTTGGTCTAATATGTAACATCTTAAGTAATCACACAAAAGTATTTAAAAGTACAAAATGCTACAGAAGGTCATGTGGAATCAACCCCTTTACAAGGCTCTAAATAGAGAGTAAAGCTTTCTCACAACAATAGAAAACTAGATTCAAACAGCAGGCTTGGTTAACATCTTTAAAAAAAAATCTAAATATTTTTTATTGTGTTACTTTATGTGTGTTACTTCTCTACAACAACATCCATTGGAGACGAAGAAACAAAGCGGTTCGTTGATAATGTTGCTTTGACACCCTTGCACCCTACTCCCTAAAGTGCTGTACACACTTGAGAAAAAAATCTCATTATCATCTCTGAATGTTCCCCTCTTTAATTTCATTATTTTAATCCTGACCTTATCCATGCAATTTACATATGAATTAAAAAGGATAATGTCAGCGGTTATGGACTGAAAGCAGTGGCAGCTCGAATTTGCATACTTTTGAAGAGAACGAGTGACTGTTTTCAAAATACGAACAGGGCGAGCAATGTTCTCTGTTAAATTAGCGGTTAAGCCTCAAAATACAGCATATCATTTCACCTATCAGAACAAGTGCTCAATAAACTGAGAATGTCAATTAAAAAAAAGATGACTTGAAAGGTCGTTGGATACAGCCTGGAAGACAACAATTCAACCCAATGGGAACGTTTTAGACTTTGATTTAGTGCAGATGTTGCAATGTTTTCTAAACAGGCGCTACTGCAGGATTTATTATGCATATATTTTCAATTTAATAATTTAGACCTGCTGAGATGTTTAAGTCACCAAGGATGGACATTTTACCGAAATATAACTGATAATGCTCTCCCAGATATTTGGCTTCTACCCACGTGAAGCACACAGATGCAGTGTTTGCAGCTTTTTCATTAATTTGTCAGGCTAAATAACAAACAATATAAATTTTTTGAATGTGTGTGATTAACAACATAATTATATGTACCTCGTTCATATGTACCTTCTCTTTACTCTGTTACGCCAAACAAAATACAGGGCAACCAATTCCCCTTCGAAGGAAAAAAGTAAATCTACTCCCGTCTAATCTCCATGTATATAAATCTATCTGGTCTGTGAAGACAACAATTGGTTGTTAGAGGATATCCATGAAGGCGAAGGAGTGCAATGGACAGGTCCCAGAGGTTAGTTATACGTTTAAAGTTAGGGTTTAAACTTTGATGATCACCTTGAGCATTTTTAATCCAACATCTAAAAATGAAAAACAGTTTTGCATAACTTCAAATTTATGAACCAGATTACCAAACTATTTCCATTCAGTTTATCATGCAAGAATTTGGAACCTACACTTTTTTTTTTACTCAGCATGTATGCTGCAGTTTTTAGTTTATTCATGGTTTTGCTAGTTCAAAAAACGTGTTTTCTTCTTTCAGAAGGGAACAGGCGTTCAGTCATTATACAGAACTTTTAAAATTAACAGGTTTATCCACATTTATTGTGTTTTAAACTGGGCAGGACAAGTATGGAAAGTGAAAGGAGAAATTATGTAGCTGCTTGATATCTTTATTTAGTTCAAACCTTTCTCTTATAGTTTAATAAAGGTAAGTATAGTTGAAGTGACAGGGGAGATGTTTTTAATTTCTGCCAGTGATGATTTTTTTTACAGACTGTAATTAACTACTACTTTGAGTCAAAATGTCAGACTAATTTTTTCTTTCTGATTACAAAGAGAGAATCTATACTGGGAATTGGACCATGTATTTCAGCAAAAACAACAGAGGACAGCAAACCATAAATAAGCTGGAAAAGTTCTGTTTTCAAATGCTAGGTAATAGCATTATCAATACACTAATTTGTACAAGATGATCTATGATGTTAGCAGCTTTGCTCTGCTGAATATGGACAGTGAAATATTCCTTCATAAAATTCACTGCTATTCTAGCATGCCATTTATTAATTTTGCATAGTTCACTGGTGAAATAAATTAATTGCTTTTACGCACTAAAAGGCTATGGTAGCTTCAATGGAATCATGGGACCTTTATTTTCTATATCGGAATTTTTAAAACCTAGTTGAAACGCGAAAGTTTTACTGTATTTTTTAAAATAATGTACAACAAAAATGGCCAGTAACAATTATTACTTATTTAATATTTAATGCTGAGCTCGGTTCAAACACTCAAATATTTCTAGGAAAACTAAAAACGTGTCAAATATTTTTAGTTTTCCTACAAATATTGCAAAACCTCTTCTCATATTGTCGCTTTTGACAGCAATATTGTGTATTTTGTTATAAGTGGGATGTATTATTAAATCTCAATGATACAGTATTTTTCAAAACCTGCTAACCAACTCAAAAGGAAAAGAGGATATATTAAAAATACTGTAGTACAAAGTGTCTACAGATAAAACACAGCATTGTATGAGGAACCTTTGGAAAATATCAACCTTGAACTCCCACTCCAATCTGACTGTTAAACACCAAGTTGGCAGTCAACCTGTGCTTCAGAACATTAAATTCGGCACCACACCAAGTCTGTTCCAAGGACAAGGATGATATGATGCAACTCCTGCTCGTATTTGTTTGCTTTATAGTTTCCTGAACCCCTAAAGACTTCTAACATAATAGGTCTGGTATCTTGTGTACTATCAAATGTACCACTTCCAATATTGATTCGCCATGCAAGTCACTCGCCACGTAAATAATACTTCATAGAGCTTTGCAGAGAGTAGATGGAATTTTTAATAACAATTTGAGGATATAGGATGCAGAGAACTGTTTAAACTATGTTTGCTAAACGATAAAAAAAATAAAAATGGTCTTACCCTAAAGTATTCCTAAACTGTAATGTTTGCTTTATGGACATCAAAACCATACGTTTGATGGCATAGTTTGTGTGGAGAAGGTTGACTATTCTAGCTTTGTCATTTTTTTTAGAATATTTTTGTGTGATACATTTAATGAAATCTAACACCATTTAATGAAATCTAACACCAAAGCTTCAATTTAGATACATTTAAAGATGAGGTTCCAGAGGCATAATGATATATTCATATTGTTAAAAACAAACAAACAAACAAACAAAAAAGAAATAAATGGTTAGAGCTAGACGTAATTTAAAGAGGTGGATACAAGATTAACTTTCAAGCATCTGTTACTGCTTGCATGTCTGTCCCACTTTCTCTTCCTCCCTCTCTCTGTCTTTTTCTTCACTTCATCTTGACTGTATTAAGAGACACAGTTGGTGATTTAGCAGACCTCAGGCATCATAACTCCAATGTCATCTCCCTCTTGATCGATCAACCTATAATTCTGTCATAACTCCATTCTAACACATAGCCTACTATCCTTGGTTGTTAAATACTAAATATTCCTCACAAATTGTGTTTGTGTTTTATGGCTGCATTTGTCATGCACAGTGAGGGAGAAAAAGAAAGGCAATCATCCCTCTTAATGTGGCACAGAGTCACAGATTGTGAAAGATGGTTCAAATAGCTTCTGCTTGCTAATGGAGCCACACTTCAGCCAGAATCCTCCCAGTTTTGTTTTGCTATAGCAAGTGCAATTGTTGACAAGACTGCTGACCTGACAGCTGTCCAGCAGAAAGTCCCTAAAATATTTTACATGGTAAGTAAGCTAAAAAAAACTTTTTGCTATTGAAGCTAGAGGTTTTACAAAGTGCTATTACCATGCATTTCACTAAAAGTTGAGTATGGAAATTTGTTAAATGAGGCACAAGCAACACAAAACTACAGGCTTGCAAAGATTGTGATGCAAGGTCTTTTCAAAATTTTTGGGATGGACTTCCCTTATTCTGGACTGAAGCTGGAGTGTTAAATGGCCACCACACCCTAAAAAAATAAGGCCATGACTCGCCCACTGGATACCCTAATGATATTCTAGACATTGACATGGTTTAACATCTGAAGTCCTGCCTTTTTCCCCCCTTGTATATGACAACCCAACTAAGCTTGAAGGTGCCCTTGCCTACCTGGCCCAGCTTCTGTTCCCCGATTCCCAGATACACGCCTGACTATCTGGTCCATCTGCCTGGTACCGCTTCCGTGATTCTGACCCTTTTTCTGTTTCGTGATACACAAATCTTGCAAGAGGTTCACTACCCAAAGAGTTTTTAGGATTGAGTCCTGTCCTAAGACCCTGCTTCATCAATTATCAAGTTCCTGTACGCTCTCTACCTGAACAGGTCATTATTTAACACAACCTTTATTTAAGAAACTTACTCTCATTCTATATATTATGTCGTCTGAAGTTCTGGGTCCTTTCTTTCCGTCACATAAAAAACATAAAACGTTCAAAACTAACCAGGAAAATTTCTGAAATTAATAAAATAAAGTCATGTGAAACATACGAAAAAATATTCCATGTTTAAAACTAAGAAGTCACCACAACTTTATGTGAAAACTTTCCTTTGACTGTAACACTGAGACTACATGTAGAGTGGAAATGTTATGTGCAGCCACATGAGTTGCAGCAGACTGTTGTGGACAGGACCCATCAGAGAGACGTCCTGGAGATGAATGACAGTTGAGACTCTGCAGCAACTGCTCTTACCTGCAGGCCACAGCCCACTAAACAGAGTCTGTAACCTGATCTGACCATGATGGATGCGGTGTCTGCTAAGCAAAACCACCTGGCTCACAACACACAAAAACAACTTTAGATAGGTATTTTCCATTTGTCATTCCTCTGTATGTAAAATGAGAGTTTCTTTGTCATCTACACCTTGGGAATGCTCGGTAATATTTAACAAGAGTGGACAGTTTGGAGCCCCAGCAAGGCCACTGAAATGATCAAATGCCATAGCTATGTGTCTAAAAATAGTGTTGTCAATAAATGAACGTGTTTGAACAGAGCTCAGCATTAAATATTAAATCTGTAATTATTGTTATAAATAGACCACACTCTCATAATGTGGCCAGGCATGTGTGCTATTCTTACATCAGTGTTCTTTTTCTTTAAAGGATACTTCTAAATAGAAACACAGGTCCACACAGTTTTGTAGAATCAAGAAATTTGTCCATGATGAATATTTTTAAAACATTCTCCAATTCACCTGTTAAAACTAGTTTTTTATAATGAGGAAACAACAAGCAATTGTAATAAATTTAGTACTTTATATATTATTTATCACTGTGTTTTAGTTTTTACATGCCAAAAAACAATATATTTTGACAGGTTTATGGATTTTCCATGTCTTCTATGGTAAGAATGTGTCCATTCGTTTTAGTAAGAAATCAAGAGTATTATTAAAAGGTTCAGTGGTGTTTCTCTGAACTATAGGACAAATATAGTGGATGTACAGACACATAAATAGAGGAACTATGACCTACTTCTTAGACTCAGACTATAAGACACAAGAAAGGGGAAGAATGCCACATATAGCTAGAATGTAGAAAAAAGGCAGGCATGTGGTGGTTATTGAGAAAATAAAAGTGAGAAAGTAGAGAAACATGCAGAGCTGTCATGGTAACATTCTAAAAATGGCAAAGTAGCAGTTAATTACCACCTCCACCCACAGGTATGATACATACTGAACATAATGGTGAAGGTGACAGGACACCTGGTGCAAAACATCACCTAGTTATCGGCTGCAGGGCATTGCAATGTGTCAAGAGACTACCCCAGTTTCTTTCCCCCCTTTTTTATTATTTAGTTTTAGCAGGGACACAGGAAGAAAAGGCAAAATGTGTGAAGTAAATACCTGGAGATCTGCAAGTTGTGCAAAGCATACAGAGGCTCCTGGTTGTACTTTTATCACTGTCTGGACGCTAATTTTCAGGATGCTGATTATATCAGTGTTATGTTGAATGAGCTTTTGAAGTTCCAAAAGGATTATTATTAACGAGAATTACCAGTATTTTTATTTAAACAGGTGCTTTTTTTAAAACTCAGAAACCTGTGACAGCTCTTTTTCTGGCATCTATAATGTATGTCTGACAGCAAGTCAATTTCAAAACAACTTAAAAAATGAAAGAGAACAAACAATCTAACCCATTCAAAACAGCTTAAAAGGTTCACTTTTTTATGTAAAGTGAGGCAGAGTGATATCATTTTGTAAGGAGCAACTTAATCAGCCCTAGTTTGGAGAAGCACGTAGAAAATCTGAAATCAAACTAGCAATCCCTTAAAACCATGTTCCCCAAACTTTCTGGCCCTTTTAATGCACTTGCAGACTTGAAAGCGCACCTGCCATTATTCCTTTTTCTTTTTTAAAATAGGTCACTACATGTTTGCTAGATTTTCAATTAGTATTATACTTAATTATACTGAAAACCTTCTAAAATCATTTTATTAACACTATCAGCCTATTGCACCTCTTTTGGGATTCTCCAGATTGGGATTAAAAACATCCACTTTGATTCTCTAAACTGGGCCATTGTGACTCCTCCCTACTGCAGGCAAAATAGTGAGTTTTCATAACTCTTTCACATAACTCAACCTAAAGTCACATAAAATAAATAAATAAAGGAGTAGGTATACAGATAAAAAAGATTTGGTTTACAAACCGGATTCCCAAAAAGTTGGGACACTAAACAAATTGTGAATAAAAACTGAATGCGATGATGTGGAGATGGCAAATGTCAATATTTTATTCGTAATAGAACATAGATGACAGATCAAAAGTTTAATCTGAGTAAATGTAACAATTTAAAGGAAAAATATGTTCAATCAAAATTTCACAGTGTCAACAAATCCCAAAAAAGTTGGGACAAGTAGCAATAAGTGGCTTCGAAAAAGGAAATTGAGCATATAACGAACAGCTGGAAGAACAATTAATACAAATTAGGTCAATTGACAATATGATAATGAGCTTGTCAGAGTGTCAGTGTCTCTCTGAAGCCAAGATGGTAAGAGGATCACCAATTCCACCATTGCGCAGAAAGATAGTGCAGCAATACCAGAAGGGTTCTACCCAGCGTAAAATAGCAAAGACTTTTAAGTTATCATCAACCGTGCATAACATCATCAGAAGATTTAGAGAATCTGGAACAATTGCTGTGCGTAAGGATCAAGGCCGTAAAACTCTACTGGATGCTGGTGATCTCCGGGCCCTTAAACGTCCCTGCACCTCAAACAGGAATGCCACTGTCGAGGAAATGACAGAATGGGCTCAGGAATACTTCCAGAAAGCATTGTCAGTGAACACAATCCACCATGCCATCCACCGTTGCCTGCTGAAACTCTACAGTGCAAAGAGGAAGCAATTTCTAAGCAAGCTCCACAAGCTCAGACGTTTGCACTGGGCCAGGGGTCATTTAAAATGAAGTGTGACCAAAATGGAGACTGTTCTGTGGTCAGATGAGTCACGATTTGAAGTTCTTTAAGGAACACTGGGACGCCATGTCATCCGGACCAGAGAGGACAAGGATAACCCAAGTTGTTATCAACGCTCCGTTCAGAAGCCTGCATCACTGATGGTATGGGGGTGCATGAGTGCTTGTGGCATGGGCAGCTTGCATGTCTGGAAAGGCACCATTAATGCAGAGAACTATGTTGAGGTTGTAGAACAACATATAGTCCCATCTAGACGTCATCTCTTTCAGGGAAGACCCTGCATTTTTCAACAAGACTTTGCCAGACCACATTCCGCAGGAATCACAACATCATGGCTACGTAGGAGAAGGATCCGGGTATTGAAATGGCCAGCCTGCAGTGCAGATCTTTCAACATTTGACGCATCATAAAGTGGAAGGTGCGACAAAGAAGGCCAAAGGCGATTGAACAGTTAGAGGCCTGTATTAGACATGAATGGGAGAGCATTCCTATTTCTAAACTTGAGAAATTGGTCTCCTCTGTCCCCAGACGTCTGTTGAGTGTTCTAAGAAGAAGGGGGGATGCCACACATTTGTAAAACATGGCCTTGTCCCAACTTTTTAGGGATTTGTTGACGCCATGAAAGTTTGAAACAACATATTTTTCACTTAAAATGACACATTCTCTCAGTTTAAACTTTTGATCTGTGATTTCAGAATCAGAATCAGAATCAAGGTTTATTGGCCAAGTATGCTCACACATACAAGGAATTTGTTTTTGGTTACACAGATGCTTGCAGTGCACAAAAAATACAGTAAAGGCCCGAAAAATACAGTAAAGAAACATTTGTAACATTTAGCATGTGTAATTTATATATTTTTTAAAAGTGCAGTTTTGTGCAGTATAAAAAGTATAGAAGTTATAAAAATAAATTGTTCAATTGTTCATGAGAATATTGGAAGTTGGAGAAAAGCTTCTCTGTAGCTGGTCGTATGAGTCTTCATGTGGCTGAAGCGTCGGCCTGATGGAAGGCACGGAAACAGGTGACGGCCAGGGTTAAACGGGTCGGTGATGATTTTCTCTGCACGCTTCCTGGTTCTGGAGGCATGCAGGTCCAGCAGTGCGGGCAGATTTACACCGATGGTCCTCTCTGAAGACTTGATAATGCGCTGCAGTCTCTTGGTGTTATGTTTTGTGATAGCACTGCCCCACACTGTGATGGATGTGGTGATGATGGACTCTATGATGGCTGTGTAGAACTGCACCATCAGGTCTGTGTTTGTGTTCTATTCTGCATAAAATATTAGATGTTGGCACATTCACATCATCGCATTCAGTTTTTATTCACAATTTGTTTAGTGTCCCAACTTTTTTGGAATCAGGTTTGTACATTATTACAGCTTTTTCAAGTTCATGGCAAGTTCAGACAAGTTTGTGTGTAATTTAAACTTGTTTGTAAAAATGTATATTTGCTTTGCCCTGATGTGGCCTAGAAAGGGACACGGTACTGAAGCTATTACAGTATAAAAATAAAGCATTTCCTACATTATATATGCATGTATAGTCATTCATGTATAAAGGTTAGAATAAACTCTCTGATGCACTCAGCTAAGAAAAACAAACTCGTTTTAGATGTGTTTATCCACATATCAGAGCACTTTAAAGTGAAGTTTTCATTTTCCTATCTCTGTTCCAGGCTTGATATTTACTTATGTTATGTCACAGTAGAAATAATTAATTTTTCTTCAAGTAAAGAAGTTATGTTGGAAAGTTTATACAATAAATGATGCAAATGTATCAGAGTGGTTCACTTTTCTCACTTTACCGATGCATTTTTTAAAAATGTAAATGAGGATGAGTGCAACTATCAAGTCCATACCAAGGATTGTTCAAATCACTTCAGCCAGCAACACACAAACAAATAAATCAATAAACTCAAAAAATAATAACAGAGGAAACTTCCAAATTGAAAATAATTACCATAGAAACAGAAATTGAGATTATTTAGTAGATTATTCCTTCCTATCATACTAATGTTAAGCCCACAGGTATTAAATCTCAGAGTTGCACAGATGTGGAAAGTAAGATGGACCACCAGCCCAAACTTTATTCAGGGGAAAGAATATCATCAAAGCGTGTGATGGACTGACTACCTGTCCAGGGTATGCCTCCACCTCTCGACCGAAAACAGCTAGAGATCTCCAGCATACCCTCTCGACCCCACGAGGATAAGCGGGTTGGAAAATGGATGGATGGAAAATCCTTAAAGCTAAACTGAGCTTGCTTAGTGAACAGCCGTTGTTCACCTGGGATGAGAAACTCCGTAAAGAATGATGGACCACAGACAATTGATGGGAATTTCTTGGAGCCTGTGCCTGTTATCTGATTCTTATCCCTGATAAATAAACAGGTCAGAGGGATAGCTCTGTCAGAAGTTGAATTGACTGTTTTTCAAACTCTGGTACTCTGAGTTCTTTGAGTTTACAGCGTGATACATTTTCCCAGCAGGAAAGTTCAGCATTGAACACAAATGGCTTTCTGGCTGGCTTCACTGCTTCACTGATGAGATCTGCAACACAGGCTAATAATCACCATTGGAGCAGATGGAGCGGCATGTCTGGACTTTCACACTTACAAAGGTGACAATTTGGAGAAGTGGCACTTCACAAACTCTGGCTTTTCTAAGTATTTGCTCTGTAAGGAAAGAAAATTCAAAAGCAAGCAGCCCTCATCATACTCCAGAGGAAGTCTACCCAGATGTCTCTACTTGAGAAGTTAATTTCCAAGACAACAAAAAGGGCATCTGGAATAATTTTTTTTAATTATTATTTCAGAGGTGAAAGGAGGGCAAAAATTTCCTTCTTTCTATGATTTAAAATTTAATCTACTGAATCCAATCTTTTTAGCCAAGTGCATTTGTAAAGTATTTCAGGTGCAGCCATATTCCTACAGAAAGTTTCTTAAAAAAAACAACAACTTAAAAGTAAGATACTCTAAAGGTATACTTTTATTTGTTGATTGGATCTAAGTTTGAATAACCACAATACCTTTTACAAACTATACTGTTGGTAATATTAATAATGGTTATAAATTCATCCAAAAGACAGGGGCAATCTTTGCTGCCAAAGTCTTAAAAGTCAACCTGACCTAAAATAAAACCTGTTGAGTAGTTTCAAACATACATTCATAAGAACGTATTCCTCCTTTGACCGCAATTAATTTTCTATATTCGTATCAGTGTCATGGTCTGTGTTTTGATTCTTTACAGTTTGTTGTAGTTGTCTTGTTTTACCTACTATTATTATTATTATTCTTATCATTCTCTATTTTGGTTGAGTCGATGTTTTTGTACTTTATGTGTTCTCTAGTTTTCCCTTGCTCTCTGTCTCTCTCTCTTTCTCCCTGTGTATGTGTGTGTGTGTGTTCCCTCATCATCATTCACATCTGTTTCCAATCATTTGGTTATCTTCTCCGCTGCTCCACCTCCTGCTCCTTAGTATATAAGCATCAATCATTCCTTCACTCACCACTGGATCGTCCGTTACCTTACCTTCCTGTTCGTCTCTCTGCCACTTTTTGTTTCTGCGTTGGTTCCGGTATCCCTCCTGTCCTTTTTCCCTTTTCCGCGTTCCGCTTCAATCATCTGTTTGTTCACGTTCCAGTCCTTGTCCTGCATATCCCCGTTTTCGTTCCGAAAAGCCTTCGTTTCGGTTTATGTTCTGTTCATTATTCATTCCCTCAATAGATCACTTATTCTTCTCGCAATTCCACCTCTGCTCGAGTCATTGATCGCAAAATCTGACAATCATTTGTTTTTTGGTCACCTTTTAGTTACAATTCGAATTTGAAATGTTTTTTTTTCTTTGCATTTGCTTGGATTATCATGGTTTGATTTTAAAAGGATCCTAATTCTTTTTATTTAAATTTTTAAAACCACTATCTTTGCTTTTCACACTCCATTAATATTTAGAATTACTTTCATCACTTATCATGTCACTGTAAAGAATAAATACACCAAGGAGTCCTTGCAGTGGGACTCAACATACTTGTTATTTATGGGGATGTATTGAGCCAATTTGATTTGTCGCTGAGGTTTCCATGCATGCCAGTGAACGAGGGCTTGTTTCTTAGAAAAACAGCTATCAGCTTTATGTAGATTACTGACAGGACTGGCAAAAACAAAGAGAATAATAATAAAAAACAAACAAACTGGACCGTTCAGAGGGATGAATAACAGTGTAAACAAATGTTGCAGCAAGCAAACAGTTTAATTACATTTCCCTCAAGGACATTTTTTAATCTTTACCACACGTTTTGTTTTCCACACAGAACACAATTTTTGTTTTGTTCATTTTTTTCTTCAGCAATAATTGATCACTGGTATGCGTGAGAGTAACTGATTGTGGCACGTATGTGACACAAAATTTATTCACTGCAAATTTATACAGAACTGAAAATCTGTGCCCTGGACAATGTTTAGGATTTGGGCTGAATGCCTTACTGCTGAATAAGTTTGAAAGGATTTTTAAAAGTGATCCAGCAGATTCCTGCAGTAAAGCAAACGACCAAATCTAACACATTTATTTACTAAAAAAGATATGCCTGAAGTAAATATAAATAAATGATTACATGAGTGAACGTATTAATATTGTTGGAAGATCACCAAATGACTAAATAAATAGGGCCTATTAGTTTATTAGACGAATTATATTAATTTCTGTTAGCTGTAACTTTACAGAGTAAGTCTTATTTGCCTTGAACCAAGCTTATTTGTTTTAAACTTTGTTATGATAAAAAACAAAACAAAGCAAAAAAAAATTAACAAAACAAAACGACCTATATGTTAGAAGCGTGAAACAAAAAAAAACCCCAACAAAAACACAAATTCAGTTTTTGGTAAGTAAATACGTTATGAAAACATATTCAATTTCTTTATGATGCTTGGTTTATGAAAAAGGCAACTGAGGGTAAATGACCATGCTCAAAATAGCAGGGAGTGTACCGTTCCTGGCTGCTAGGCTGGCTGGTTTAACATTCGTGTCTGTGTCCATCCTGCTCCAGCCTAGCCCACCTATTTACAATTATTAGTTCTACCTGGTTTCCTGACTATAAAACATGCCTGTTTTCCCCAGTTTAGCTGCCAGAGTATTGAAAACATTTCTATGAGTAAAGGTCCAGCTTTTCTGTTCTGATTTTTATGGTTTTTGATCATGTTCTGTTTTTTGGATTCTCCTGTCTTGCCTTGCCCTCAGGACACCTTGCTAAGTTTAATTAGTCTGGACATTGACCTAATTTCTGTTTTGAACGCCTGACCCTGTACCTGTCTGATCTCACGGTAATGACGCTATTTCTAAATACGGACCACAAGTTCTGCCTTGCCCTTGTATTTTGCATTTTTGGTTTTTGCATTTGTTTAGGAATTTTCCATTTTTGGATATTTTCAATAAATCCTTGTTTAGATTATCGGAGCTGTGTTGGTTGAAATTCTGGGTACTTCTGCCATGCCTCGGCACGTAACAGGTGGACACTTAAGGGAAATAAAGGTTTTAATTGTCTCTGTGCCAAACAGCAATCTAATCTACAATAACAATTGGCTTTGAGGAATTACCTCAAAGCCAATTGTTATTGTGCTTGCTTCTCATGTTTTTACCACAACGGTTGATAATGAAAACACTGGGAATGTGGTGTTTGTATATATATATATATATATATATATATATATATATATATATATATGCCCAATAGGCAAACAGAACTCATTGTTTCCTGAACAAAGTGGCAATCAGATGTGGTAAAAAAAACCACATTTTTTTATGTATTTTTTTAGATTGCATTGCAGTGCTATCAAATTAATGAAATAAAACAGTTTCCGATCTTTTGTGAAAATTTCTCAAGCTTAACTTATTGTTTGAGATATATTAAGAGACACACTCAGAAATTATAAAGAATCCTCCAACTTTTTGAAATTCTCTGTTTGACACCTTTTCTAATACCTTACAGAAGAAAAGAAGCATACTAATAAACCAGATGCAAATGGCTGAGAGTTGTGACTAAATCATGATTGGCTAAATGCTGCATGCTAAATATAATAAAAAAGCATCTTCTTCTGAGTTTACTATTGTTGCTAAACTAAAGGTCTAGTTCAAAGTTTTTAGGTGATTCTTCATTGATTTGATTCTCCCTCTAAACATAAAAACTTCAAAGTTGAGCTGGAAAAATCCTACAGCAAAAATAATTCCTTTACCACACAATATTTGAAAACATTATTGTATGTGTGCTTTATTTGCATTAAGATAATCTAAGTATTAGACAAGCGCTAATGCCACATCTGTACTAGCTAAACCGAAACTTAAATATGCACAGTTTCTTTGTTAAAAAAACACTAAAAAACTCCTTTGTGACCTTTAACCCATTTTAATTATCAAAACGTTGGGGATCATAATTTTGCACAAATATTGCTAAACTTATCTTATCTAGGTCTAATCTAGGTCATTTGAGCAGATTTGTGTGTATCTTCAGATTTCGTTATGTGGATGAATCTACATGCCTAAAATGGTTGTGTCGACTCTTTTTTTCCTTGTTGCTTTAGACTTTTGTGCAAGATGAATAAGGAATAGTAACTGCAAGGCACAACTCTGCAAAAACTCTAAAGCAGGTTAGACTCGATGACCTTCTGTCTGAGACTGTAGGTGATTTATCTGTTTGTGAATACACACAGTGTTGCGTACGTCTGCAGTTGGCGACCACTGTACCTCAACACTGCTACGACAGAGGTGTGTGTACTTCTAGTGGTTCACAACAACACCCTCCTGGGGCAAAGTGGCAAAGTATGACCATAATTTTTGCGTGTTAAAAAATAGGCCATGACCGAGCTGCTTTTGGATTCTACTGTTTTCTTAGCACACAGCCGTCTGACGAAATCAAATCCTATTTGGTGAAATAAAAATGTAATTTATTTACGTTGTTGTAGCTGGGCAGCAGTAAAATTAGTATTTACTTACATATTCCAATAAGAACAAAAAAAAGGGGAAGTTATGCGAGTGGGATTAATTGAACTAAATAAAGGGCTTTACTGTCAAGTAAAAGTAAAAAAAAAGGAAAGTTAAAGATTTCCTTAAAAAAATCTATCCATCCATCCGCCTGTTTGTCTTTACAAGAGTTTCAACTCTCTTGACAGCATTACCCCGATGGTTTCTATAATGTTTTAATAGAATTCTTTCAGAACCATGTTTGCAAAATCGGTCATTGACGTTGAATGAAAGGGCCCGTTACATAGTCGCCACTCTGATTTATGTCACAGGTGTTCAGGTTGAGCTAAGGATGGAAATGGAACCGAACATAAACAGAAACTGAATGCGGCATGGAGGTGGAACAACAAAACAAGGATAACGATTATACCAAAGATAACAGGCGACGAAGGAACAAATCACGGACGAAATAAACTAAGGGTTAGAACGGAATAACTTGAAAGGGGAGAGAGACGAGCAAAGTGAAACCAGACGAGCAGATGGGGAGACGGTGAGGACTGGCAGGAGAAGGAGCACAGAGACGATAAGGAGAGGTAAGGTACGTAATAATCCAGAGGTGAATGAATGAAGGAACCAGGTTTTTATACTGAGGAGCAGGAGGTGGAGCAGTGGAGAAGATGACCAGATAATTGCTAACAGATGGAAAAGATAATGAGGGAACTCAAGGGGAGGGAAAACACACAGAGAGAAAGAGAGAGGGAGAGAAGAGGGACAGGGGGCAGGGGGAGCAGGGGGAACTGGAGAACACAGAAAAGAATAACAAAATTTTAATTCTTTAAACTCGCTGATAGGTGGTCACGTGGTTCATGTTCATGTGCGATGAATGCTTAAATTTTGTCGAAGACATAATTATTATACATTTTGCTTTCATGCAAACTTAGTTGATTATGCTTGTAGTTTGAGAACTGTTATTTATAATTCACTGATTAAAATATTCAATTCATTGAAACAGTTTCTTGTTGAAATCAGATTACATGACAAAATAACTCAACTGTGCAAAAATAATTGACCAAACAATTTATTGTAAAA
>JAVLVB010000079.1:807969-857385 GCA_032876305.1 Orestias chungarensis | reverse complement strand
TCTCTCCAGCGTCTCTCGAGGGGGTCCAGAGGGACCCGCTTCTCTCTCCTGTGTCTTTACAGGGGAATCCTGCCGGAGAGTCTGTGCTCCAGGGAGAGCCTTCGCCCCAGGAGGGGCAAGAGGCAGAGCTCTCGTCCCTGGAGGACCCAGAGGCAGAGTCCTCGTCCCAGGACTCGCCTTTCTCTCCAGCATCTCTCGAGGGGGTCCAGTGGGACCCGCATCTCTCTCCTGTGTTTCCCCAGGAGGAGCTGCTCTCTCTGGTGAACTACGAGGAGGTCCAGTGTGGCCTACCTTGGGCTGATGCTATCTCGGGGGGGTCTGCGTCCGCCATCGAGAGCGCTCTGTCGCCGCCGTCTGCGGTCCTCAAGACGTTGTCCTGGCGGGCGACCTCCAGATCTTCTGGGGTTAAGTCGCCGTCATCCGAGTCTTCGAGCTTCCTGTCGGCGTCCTCCGGGACGTCCTCAGAGTCTTCGAGCTTCCTGTCGGCGTCCTCCGGGACGTCCTCCGAGTCTTCAGGCTTCCTGTCGGCGTCCTCCGGGACGTCCTCCGAGTCTTCAGGCTTCCTGTCGGCGTCCTCCGGGACGTCCTCCGAGTCTTCAGGCTTCCTGTAGGCGTCCTCCGGGACGTCCTCCGAGTCTTCAGGCTTCCTGTAGGCGTCCTCCGGGACGTCCTCCGAGTCTTCAGGCTTCCTGTCGGCGTCCTCCGGGACGTCCTCCGAGTCTTCGAGCTTCCTGTCGGCGTCCTCCGGGACGTCCTCCGAGTCTTTGGGCTTCCCGTCGGCGTCCTCCGGGGCGTCCTCCGAGTCTTCGGGCTTCCCGTCGGCGTCCTCCGAGTCGCCGACCTTCCAAGGCGGCCTCCTGCCGGACTCTCGCCGCTGCTTAGGCGGCCTCCTGCCGGACTCTCGCCGGCCTTCCAAGGCGGCCTTCTGCCGGACTCTTGCCGGCCTTCCAAGGCGGCCTCCTGCCGGACTGTTCGCTGACGTCGGGCACAGTTTTTCTTTTATTTTTACGGTTATCTTCTGGTCGGTATTTTTTCGCTCTTAGGAGTTGGTTTTGTTTAACGTTGTTGTTTTTGTTTTTTTTGTTTTTTTGTTTTCTTTTTCGCTCGTGCAGAGTTGTTTTAGGTTTCGAGGTTTGTTTTTTTGGTTTTAGCCCTCCTTTTGAGGCCATCCCCCTCCTCCCACACAGTGCTTGGTTTTTGTTTTTCCTTCGTGTCGGTTGTTTTGGGTTCGGGGTTTTTTCTGTCGTTTTAGCCCTCCTTTTGAGGCCATCCCCCTCCTCCCACCCAGTGTTTTGTTTTGGTTTTTCCTTCGTGTCGGTTTTTTGGCGTCTGGTATCCGCCTTAAGGGGGGGGTACTGTCATAATGAGTGTTTGGTTTAGTTCTGTTTTCTTCCTGTGTCTCGTCACTCCGCCTTCATTCACAGCTGTCAGCAATATTCACTCATCTCCTCCACCAATCACACCCCGGTTCCACAATATTTAAGCCACATGCAATCATGCACTCACCGCTGGATCGTCTGTTTTGTTCCCCGTTGCTCCTAGCCTTGCCTGCTCGTCTCTCCTCGCTATTCCTCGTTGCCTCTAGCCTTGCCTCCTCGTCTCTCCCCGTTATTCCTCGTTGCCTCTAGCCTTGCCTCCTCGTCTCTCCCCGTTATCCCTGATTACCTCTAGCCTTGCCTCCTGCATCATCTCCCTCTGGTCATTTCCCTGTTGTCCTTCCTGAGTTCCTCCTCTGATGTCCCTCGCCTCTCTCTCTTAGTTTCCCAGTCCCTATGTCTCTGGTAAGTCTCTTGTGCTAGCTCTTAGTCCTGGCTCGTCTCCTCGGTTCCCTTGTCTCCTCCCGTGTTCCCTGTGTGTCTTAGTTCCTTAGTCCCCGCTTCCTGTGTACCCCCCCCCGTGATCGTTATTGTGGTTATTTGTATTCTGTTAGTCTAGTTCTTCCCTTCCCGTGTTCCGTAGCAGTGTTTGTTTATTTTATTAGTGTCATTGTGTTTGTTTACGTTTAGTTCCTGCGTCTATTGTATTTCGTGCTTGTTGACATTTTTAGTTCCGCTTCCGCGCCCTTTTGTTTACGTCTCGCGTTGTTCCGTTTCCTGTTGTCTGTAGTTCCCTGTATGGTTCCATTCGTGTTCTGTTCACCTTTCATCTTGTACAATAAATCACTATTCATTCAAATCCACCTCTGCTCGAGTCATTAGAACCTTTACCTGACAGAACTAGGGATTGGACAGTAATGTTGTTACATGAGAAACTGGGCAAATTTAAAGGAGGAAGCAGCAATTACGGATTTGTTCAATTTACGGAACAACAAACCTCACATATAAACAAATGTAGGACTAAAAGCACATTGCTCTAATCCCAGTCTTAATTCCCCTTTTTGTGCTGTGTTTCTTAGTCCTCATAATGTTGTTTGGTCACTAATGTTGTTCAACAAACTTGTAAGGGGTTTATACAATATTTCAATTTATACTGAGATTAAATTGCACATGGGTGGACTCCGTGGTAACCACTCAAATAATTTGGATGTACTGGAATTTATACACTGGGCTTATAAAGGAAAAAAAAATTATTCAATCATTTAAGAAACTCGATTATTTCCTGATCCGCTTGGAAATGATTTTGGAGCTAAGTGGATTTGTTTTCCCTTTAGATTGTTTTAAAATATTTGACTTATGTTTTTTTTAACAATTGTTTATCCACAGAAGGAAAAACAAAAATAAATATATAAATGAAAGAAAAAAAAATCAAGTAGCAGCTGAACCGTGAAGTCTGTGAGTCATCCAATGCTTCTTTAAATCAAACATTGGGGCCAGAAATTAGAACAATCTGGCAACAAGAAAATATACAGCTTAAGCTGTTTAAACTGTTTAATTAAAGACTAGACTTTATGGTATTTCAAGCATATCAACTGTCCACCTAACTAAACTTAATGTGGAGGAACAAAATATTGCAAATAAGTCATTTTAAGTAGATATAGAGATGTGAAAGAGATATATTCAATAAAGAGATTTTTAACACACTTACCCTGTCGAAGGGATGACTAAGCAGTTCACAAATGCTACTAAGATCCAATCTAGCAATCGTATATTTAGTATCAACTTGTTTAGTAATATTCTCCAATTGTCGTTGTTCTGTTTTTATTATAGCAGATCCAGGTTGGAATTAGCCGAGGACTAAATTAGGGGAAACTCTAGAAAGTATACTCTGTGTTCCTTATACAATGCCACTCAAAAAAGTAAGAAAAATTAAAAAAATTTTAATAACATCCGTTCACGTCTTATCAAAAAACGGGGTAAGAGTTCAGGGGTCATCCCCTACAACTGTAACTTTTTGACTTAGCTGGGACATGACCTCAGGGGATTCCATCATTTTATATCTTTGATCAATATTTCCTACACTTTATTTCTCTTAAATGGTATGGCACAGAATCTTTATGGTTCTGAAGCTTTCACTTTTTATACACATGGTACAAATAGAGGAGCGTAAATGTCCCCCCTGCCTAGATTGAAGACTTGCTTCAGCGAGCAAAGCAAAGTGATTGGAGCATAAAGCTTTATGTTTTTTCATGAGAAAGGCATTTTCTAAGGTAAAAGGGAATTTCAAATCGAATGATACTGATGTTTTCACCTAATATTCCCAGTTTCTCTTGTAAAACAATTATTGTTTAATCCCCAATTTACACAGTTCATGTGTTAAGGTTTTTAAGCCCGATATCAACGCCCACATTAAAGTAACAGGTTTTCACTTGTAAGTCAATTGGGTTAAAATGTGTTCTAAATTATTGCATTGGTACTTTGCATCCTACACTCAGGTTTGTCGAGGGTCACTGTTGCCAGGAGCAATTATGTAACAAATACCACTGAGAGATGGCTGTTTCATTTCCTATCCGAAAAAACCCTGTTGGTTTAATAAGACCAGAGATTGGAGCTCTATTTAAAGTTGAAGGTATTACTAAAATGCCTTAATGAGCCATGAACATATGAAAATATGAAAAACATATAATAAGTAAAAATATGAAAAACTGCAAATAAAATTGTCTACTGAACTGCATGAGTGTTCTTTACTTTGTGTTGGCCGATTTTATAGAATCTGAATAAAATACTTTTTTTTCTCTATGTGTAAACGTCCTAGTGTTATTCAATCTAAATAATGTCTTGATATTATGTTTATAGTTAAATACACATTCAAAAAAGATGGAGGTATGATAAATTAAGTGATCGATAGCTTTTTATAATTGAGAACAGGAGTCTGTGATTGTCAGGATTCTGTGTTTTTTTGTGTGTGAGTGTAATTTCTGTTTCCAGAGTGAATCTTTACTGGGAGCTCTTCCGACACGTTACCCACACATGAGGTGGTAATCATCTGATTCGACAGGTTGGTGGAAATAAGAAGCAGTAGAGCCTTTGATTTTTGCCAGATGATCAACATTGATGGTACCTTCAGCCTCCTCTTGATTCCACAGTAGATAGATTCTTTTCTGAAAATACTTATTGCATGAAGAGGTTAATGTTGATTTTCATATCTCAAGTCGTCCTCTCTCCTGTGTTCCAGGTTCCTCGTTACTCTGAAGCTTCTCCAGCGTTCCATTTCTAGTTGCTGGTTACTGAAGCCCCTCTATGCTTTTAGTTGTTCACCTGCCTGCTCGCCTTCGAGCCACGATATTCTTTTGGAGGATAAGCCATTCAAAACTCACTCACCCTTTGGACTGATCTCTGGTTTAAAGACAAATCCTTTAACTCTTCAGCACTCATCTCCAACTCCTTATCACAGCAAGCCCCAGTCTGCACCCCAATCCTAAATCCACCATAAAGCGCTAGTATAATTCCTTCCTCCCAGCATCTGTCAGACTCTGTAGTCATTACTGGTCCCATCAAACTGTTCTCATACATAGTCGCGTTTCCACAGCATTACTCAGTTTGTACAGTTTTACCAACACTTTTTGAAGATTTTCTGTTTGTTTAATTCTTAAATACACTTTTTTCAGTCTATTAAATAAACCTACTCAGTTGTATGTTCCTATAGACCAGACTATGATATTTCTAATATCTGCAAGGTATTGTTATTGAACATTTGTTTTTACTCTAAAGTGTTTTAATCTTTACTTCATATGTGCTTTTTTTGTGAACCACTTACTTTGATTGTCTGTTAGTTAGCTGCCATCACAAAATAATTTCCCCACTGTGGCACAATAAAAGATATTTCTAATTCTATTATGAATCTCTTCCATTCCATTCCTCCTGTGATCACCTGCTAACTTGCCTCTCCCACCTGCAGATGAACCCGAGTACAGACCAAAAATTATAATAATCCAGCATATATTGTAAATAAGTCTTCATTATTTTACTACTTGTCTTCTGGATGTGTTTCTAAAGGTGCAGCAGGAAATTACCCCCCAAACATGACCAACAATTCAGTCATGGCTGACTGTTTGTTCTTTAAATGAAACAGTTTAGTGTTTCTTTATTATATTGATTTTTCTTACTTAAGGGGATTCTGTCGAGGCATCAGCCTTATAATACGGTATAAAGGAACACTTACCTACATATTATGTGAGAGCAAAATGTTTGACTCATTACCAAAAAGGCAGTGGGTGCTATCAGTGATGATGTTGTCCTTCAGTCAGGTCAGAGACAGAAAAGCTTTTAAAAAGAAGCTCGCAGATAGATTTGTAGATGACACGAGGGCTCCAAAAAGAGAGTGTGTGGGAATGATAATGGAAAGTGGAAAATGGAGGTCTGAAAGGGGTATTGGAAAGAAGATTGAAGCCGGGTAAGAGGCTATACAGAGTGGTGGGCTGGAAGGAATATGATGTATAAAAATAAAAATGCATAGATAAAAGTTTTAATGTACCCTTGTTGTTTTGCTGCATAAAACTGACAATAAATCAGCTGCAAAGTTCGCACGGACATAAAGTTTGAATATGATGGTCAAATTTGATGGTTTAACAATAAAAAACAAACATCAAATCTATCATTGCTATATCATGCCACTTACAATCCAATATATGAAAGCATGAGTATATATCGTCTGATAATAAGTATTTGATGCCTTATTGGAGACAAATACAATCAAACAAATAGAAGAGATGGAGAGCTCAGGTTAAGGGTGTAGGGTGAAAAACATTTTAAGGGATGGCCTAAAAAAACAAAAACATGCTTCTTCTTCTGTCGTTATTTAAGTAAAGAAAAAAACACTACACTTTCATATAAAATATAACATGCAAAGAATACCCAGTTGGGTAGGATGTAGGTCCTCTCTGTGTTTAACCCCTGAAACAGGTGTACTACCTGTAATGACTCATCTAGAAAGTAATTAGTCCCCAACAGAGAGGTGGCTAATGGCTGCCACTGGGGAGTCCAAATCTGGGAGGATTTAGTGTGCAAGGACAAAATCCATGAACCAGATAAAAACAGGAGTCTGTCAAAAGTTTTACAAAGGAATTGTCATCAGCGGTAAAGAAGCATTTAGAACATGACTTTATTATGTATGCTTGAGGACACACAACTGCTTCCAGTCCAAATAAGCTGCAGAGAAATTGAGAAGAGTCTAACAACATACAGTGGAGAAATTAAGGAAGAAACTGATCCCTTGTTCAACCATTAGTTAACTGCAAATAACTAAATTCATTACATTTATTACACACAATGTAAAATAAAGAAGACAACCTAGAACCCATTTCACAACATGAGCTGAGCCAAAAGTAAAAAAAAAATAAAATAAATCATGCCCAATCTAACAGCAACATCTGTCAACGTAAAAGAAAGGTTACAAAACCACTCCTAAGTCTTTTGGTCTCCCACAAAGCACAATGTAAACAAAAATCCACAATTGAAGAAAATATGGAAAAGTGGTAAACCTTTCTGAGAGTCGCAGGCTACGAAAATACCTCCAAGAGCACAACGTCACCTATTGCAGAAGTTCATAAAGTAACTCAAAAGAGTATTTAAAGTAACCACGACTTGGTTGAGTATACCTGTGATGGGGCGAACAAATGCATCTTTTGGAGAACACAAAGGGCCGATCACATACATGCAAATAATTATCTTGATGAAAGCCAAGACTTTTAGGAAAACATTCCATGGACTTGAGAGACACAAATGAACCTTTTGGAAAGTTCCCCAGTTTGTGACCTTAGGCCAAGTGGATCCAGGCTATAGAGCAGGACAATTATCAAAAGCACATCAGGGAGTCCACAACAAAATGGCAACGAAACAAAACAAAAAGTATATAATTTTATATTACATTAAGAGAGAAGCACTAAGATGTTTCAACCTAATGAATGAGTTCACTGTAGTGTCACATATATATATCATTTAAAAAAAAAAATTCTCTCATAAACACAAAATTTGTCCAGCTTTTTTCTCTGAATGGCTGAGCTTCTATCTGAAAATTACATTAAAGGGATTTTCATTTTATCTTGAATTAAACTACCTAATTTTTAAAGAATAAAAGTACATCTAAAAATGGTTAAAAAATGTGGCACACAACTCTAATCATTATAAATAGAAGGATTAGAAGTAAAAGAAATTTATTTTTTGGATGCTTAAAACGTTCTCCAGCATTTACCTTAGTCAGGTTGTGTGATGCCCTATGACCACCATTTCTTGTTTAAAAAAGAATGTTGTATTGGTGGTGGTGGTGGTGGATGCATACAAAAAATTATAATAGAATTAATAAAAGCCCTTCAAATAATGTGATTGCAATTTGCAAATCAACAATAATTGCTTGATTGTCTCAGTAGTAAATTTGACAACTGCAGAGTAAAGATATTTTGATTAAATATGATATGTAAACAAAATCCCTCGGGTGCCTTTTTGTGTTTGGAACGACTTTATTTTTAGATTAAGGATTTTCAGCCTTTGTTAATGGTGAAGCACGTTTATCTGTATCCTGATCAAGGCCCTAGGCTAGAAACAATTTGTAGAGCAATAAAATGTTCAACACAATACTCACCAAATGACTAAAACAGACCAGGGTATGCAGAAAAACAGCAAACAGTGCAACTACTGTTCACAATACCTGCAATGAAACAGTGAAATGTGCAAGTTATCCCCTAAAGGCTGAAATAAATCTAGATATTTCAAATGGGTAGAATTTTTTTGTTTAAAATTAATAATGTTTTTGGGACTTTTACGTCAGTTCCTCTTTTTTAGTCTAAAATGTATTTATAAATATTAGTAGTAGTAGGAGTTTCTATACAGCTTCCAAAAACAAAGAAGTCAGCAGGTTTTAACTAAAACATGATCAATATGATCATTGTTACCTATAAAAAAGAGATATAATAATGTTAAAAATACATATAATACAACTCTGTATTATGCTATGTTGTCTGCAGTTTTGTATCATTTCCATTATGTAGGACACAATACGGAAGCAAAACGGAAGTGTAATCCTTACTGTATTTGCCACAAATTTGCAACCAAGCAAGAAAACAGCATCATGTCATGTGTGAGTAGGTGGGTGGCCTGTGCAGAAAATCCCACACTATTTAAATGTATGTTGCATACTGCTTATAGTGATTATTTACTAGTCAACAGTATTATTTTATGCGTCTTTGCAGGTTTAGACATAAATATTCTTGTTATTGGCCAGGACACAGGCGAAACAATCTTATGTTTAGCTTTATCAAATTAAAAACAGAGCCAAAGAGAAATCTGCTGAAACGAGACAAATGCATTCAAAATTCGGTCACAGCTGTCGCAATACTTCAAAAAGACGCCATATCCTTTCCACGCATGAATCGATAAAACCTTCTTTTGCATTTTCAATTATCTTTGGGCATTACAACATTAAAACACTGTGGGTTTAGACACTGTCTCTTTGATAGAGAGTGTTGTGTAGGTTACTTTAAAACGTCATAACTAGTTACAATTACGCTGACAATTTATTTATTTGTATTGTTCTTATAAATTAATGTAACTAACAAAATGTGATCCGTTTGAATTATTTTACAATGCATTTGGATCTGTCATAAGTAGGTGGTCTGTTCCGTCTTCCTCCAATCGTTGCCAAATAGTTTGTGTGGTTACCTAATTTTGCTGATCAGCTTTGGAAAATACACAGGTAGGTAACAAAGTAACATTTTGTGCTATGGAAAAACATGCTCATAGCACAGTAATAGGTACTTCAACAAATTTTTACTGAAAAGTAACAACTAGCTATGCAAAAAAAATAATAATAATAATAATAAGAGCAGAAACAGATACATTAGGAAACTGAAAAAAATGTGACCTTACCTTGGACAGTTAACCATTGAGCTCCATACCAAAACTGGTATATGAGGTGTTTCAGTTATTTCTTTCTATATTCAAATTACCCTGAGAAATTATTTAATCTGTTCAAAGGATACAACATTTTAAGCCCATGGAGTCTGATTTATTTTTAAATAGATACATTTTAGATCCAATTTGAAATCCTGGTAACAAAATCAGAACTTTAAAACAGTCTAAAAGCAAGTTTATAAAAGCAAATCGTAAATTTGTGCAATACCTTCTATGAAATACAGTAAACAGAGTGTTTCTTGGGCTTTATTGACTGTAATTATCATGATTTTGACATTCTGAAACTTATGTCAAATTGCTTAAGTGCTCATCTTTCTCACCTGCCATTCTCTGACCACCTGTCCCTTGTTGTGTCCATTTATCTTGGTCTCTGTTTGCCTTGCAAGATAGGTTGATATAGACATGCATTATTCATCTGAGTGACCTCTCTGTCATTGCAGATTTGTGCTCTGAGCAGAGAGGTGCAAAGCACAAGTGTAATCAATCAACGATAGTTTGACACTCAGCACAATGGGATATACTGAATGGGCGGTACAATGTATCTTTCCTGTGGTGGTGCATTTAATTTACATACAGGAATCTGGAGGATTTTTGAGCCCACAAAAAAACATTACAAAAGGGTTTATTACAATTGTCTTCAGCTGAGTAATAACTAATCCGGCTAGATCCCTTGATGGCTTCTATGATTAATATTTGCAGTTTATTGCGCAAGATAAAGGAGTTACTGTACAACAGACAATATAACAATGTTAAGACAAATTATCCTGTCAGAGGAACATAAATTGTAGATAATACCTTATTATGAGTAACTGTAAGACAGATTTCTTAATTTGTCTTATCTAATAAACTTCTTCTCAGCATAAAGCTTCCTTTAACTCTATTTGGAAGTTAAAAAGGAAATACTTATTGTCATTGATGATCAAATTCTGCTATAAATAAAATAAGCTTATAATATGAGAAAACAGTTTAATATTTCAACAAAAGTTAAGGGTTAAAAAGATGATTTGTCCAGAGGTTGATTTTGTGTCGATTTTTATCTTAATGTGCTAATGTTTTTATGCATTATCCTGCCCAACAACTAAAATGTTGAAAAATGTTTTAATTCAAAATTTCATGGTATTATTTCTCCACCTCTGAACAAGATTACAGTTACAGTGGACAGTTGGTTTAATTGATTTTTTCAGTTTTAGAAATGTCTTTATGACACCACATGTAGGAATAGTAACAATGATTGACACACACAGAGAAAAATGGCTCCAGCAGAACATGAATCGGAGTAAAAGGCTGTCTGCTGTGATTTACTGGGGGCTCAAGAAGACAAAGCAGACACGCAGAAACACAAAAGCATCGATGAGGGGTAGTTTTTATGTTAGAGAACAAGTACAGAGTTAATGACATCGGTAGCTCCAAAATTGGCTTCATCTAGTAGAAAAACAACAATTAATGTACAGACTCTGCACTAGTAGTAAATTCTAAAAGACGAAAATAAGAATGCATGCAGTGAGTGGGATCTCCTTCACTTAATTTGTCCAGGAGAGAAAAAGAGTTAAACACAGAAAGAAAGGGTTGAATAGCAATTTCTTATTCATTTTTTTAAACATTAGTCAGGTTTTTCATGACATAAAGTCAAGAGGGATGTTTCAAGAGTGACTACAATGTCAGTTAAAATAAGTAAATGAGATCAAATTGGAAATGACTAATAATAATTAAACCACAATAACAAAAAATATAGTAAAATAAAAAATGCATTAAAAACCCCCAAAACAAAACACACACTCACACACACACACACACACACACACACACACAAATTGGTCACCCACTGCGACATAAAAGTCCAGAATATTTACAGAGAAAAGTAATCCTGCTACAAATTCACACAGGAAAAATACACAATTAGTAGACAATCATGGTGGCTACTCTGAAAGAGCAGTAAAAGTCAATCCCTCAACATATGCAAAATATGCACCCCAAGTTTTATGGAACTTTGAAAGTAGCTAACTGTCAGGGTTTGCGATAACGACTCGAGCAGAGGTGAATTTCCGTGATGAATATAAGTTTATTGTGCAGAAAGAACCGAACATGAAAAAGAAACAAAAGGCAATGCGGAACGGACCAGGGATACGCGGAACTGGAACTAGAATGTGAACAAACAGATAACCGAAGAGGAACGCGATAACTGGAATTGAGAAAAGAACAACAATAAAAAGTAAACAACCAACGGAAGATCTCTGGATGAGAAATAAAACTAAATAAACTAATAACAACAAGAGGGACACGAGGGAAATCGGAGGCAACAAGGGAACTAAACCAAAAGTAATAAACTAAGAAAGGGATCGGAGGGAAATAATGGAGGAGAGAAAGAGAACCAGCACAGAGAATCAAGCGAGCAGAAGAAAGGCTTACTGGGAGACGGTGAGGACTAGGCAGGAGATGGAGCTCAGAGACAACAAATTGAGGTAAGGTAACGGACGATCAAGCGGTGAGTGAAAGAATTAATGATGCTTAAGTACTGAGGGGCAAGAGGGTGGAGCAGTGGCGAAGATGACCAGATGATTGGAAACAGGTGCAAGTGATGATGAAATTAGATAGAGAGAGAAGAGGGACAGAGAGCATGGGGAACTGGGGAACACAGAAAAGAATAACAACACAAAGACTCACCCAAAATGGAAAATAAACTAAAGAAAACAATAACTAATAATAATAATAATAAATAAAGTAAAAAAACTACAGGAAACTAAACAGAACCAAAACACAGATCATGACCCTAATTTTCTCCAACTTGACAAACTGAAGGATGTCCCTGATCCAAGAGGAATGAAAAGGCGGCGCAGCGGACTTTCATGTCAATAATATCAAACGTCTAGCCAATATAGAGGCAAAGGCTACAAAGTCATCTTTATATTTAGAAAGTTGCAAAGTAGGAGGTGAAACTCCAAACAAAGCTGTGTATGCTGTTGGATCAATTTGAGCATATGTACAAATAGATATAGAATTAAATATTTGTATGCAATAATTGAATAGTGATGGGCAAGACCAAAACATATGGACATGGGTAGCTGGAGCCTGATGACATTGTATGCACGAGGATCAATATCATTATAGATTTTGGAGAGCTAAACTCGAGTGAAATAGGCACGATGTAAAATTTTGCACTGGGTCAGACCATGTCTAGCAAAAATAGATGAGGAATGAACCTGACTCAAAATGGCATCCAACAGCTCCTCCGAGATCTCCTCCCCTAGATCCTCCTCCCACTGGGATTTAATTTTATGCTGCGGGGTACACTGCAAAGAATAAATAAGTTTGTACAGATCCCATCCCCTACCCTTAATGGTAAGGGATTGGATTAAAAAGGAGTCAATAAGGAAAGCATATGGAAGATTGGGGAAATTGGGGCTAAGATTGGGGATGAAAATATGCACTTGAAGGTATCTAAAAAAATTATGTATAGACAAATGGAATTTCTCAGAGAGTTGCTGAAATTATGCAAATATACCGGCTATATACATGTCCCTAAATATCCTGATGCCGCAGTCTGACAACAAAAAAAAGCCCCATCCATCATGGAGGATGAAAAACAGGGTCAGCTGCCAAGGGTGCTAAAAAAGAGAAAGGTTGTAGACCAAAGTAGCATCGAATTTGCTTTCAGATTTTAGAAGTGGATTTAACGAAAGTATTATTGCAAAAAATGAAGGGAGAAAAGCTGAGAGGAGCGTGGATGAGAGCAGTCAATGAAGCAGGTTTGGCAGAAAATATCTCCATTCTCAACCTTGCAGGAGGATCTGGTGTCCCCTCCAGAGAGATACAAAGGTGAATCACTCCAAGGGTGGAAGCCCAATAATAAAATCTCAAGTTAGGAAGGGCTAAGCCCCTCAAGCTCTTGGGTCATTGCAGTAGCTCCCTTCGCATTTGAGGGACCTTCCCATTCCATATAAACTCAGTGACAAAATTACCTAATTTTTGGAAAAAAAAAGAAAAAAAAAGACTGAGGGAGAAAGGCAGGTATGCACTGTAAGAGATAAGATAATTTGGGGAGGATGTTTATCTTAACTGAATTAACCCTGGCTACAAGGGAAAGGGGCAACAGAGACCAAGGCTAAAAGTCCTTCTGTATCTGATGTAGTAATGGGACAAAATTATTATCAAATAAATTCTCAAAACGGTCTCTAACCTGGATACCAAGGTATTTAAAACCAATTGGAACAATTTTGAATGGGAAACCTTGAGCAGCATTTCTGGCCTCTTGATTTAAAGGAAGTAGCTCACTCTTGTCCAAATTTAGTTTATAGCGTGAAATCTGACCAAATAAACTAAGAACGCTAAGAGTAGCTGGCACTGACACAGACAAATTACAAACATATAGTAATAAGTTATCGGCATAGAGAGAGAACTTCTGTCTTGTAATACCAGTGATGCGTGGCTCTGAGCGAAGAGCTATAGTAAGAGCAAATAGAAAAGGATTTAGGGGACATACCTGATAAGTGGAGTGGCACAAAGGGAAATAATCTGAATGGGTGTCATTAGTTCTGACTGAAGGCAAAGGGGAAGAATATAGCAACTTAATCCCAGAAATTAAGTAATCCAAGAAATTAAAAGTAGAAACTGTTGAATCCAGTGAAGTTAGCAGGTCACTGTGGTCTGTGCATGTGCCCTGTAACTCCGTGATGGCCTGATCATGGGATCTAAATTTTTGTTGCGTTGGTTCAATGGCGTGGCTAAGTTCCTCTCTCACCTAATAAATGTTTACTCAAAGCAGCTGCCATTGTAGTCTGCTAAAATTCCCTAGAACACCCTGTAACTGATACAACTCTTATTTGAATAGTTCCCCGACCAAACTAATGAAAGTAAACTGTGTTAATAGGTAAAAATAAACACAAACTCACAGAGCAAATGGGAGACACGTCCTACAGGATTGGTGTCCAACAGTACCCCCCCCCGTAAAAAAAAATGCATTTCTGCTACATCATATTGGAGTGACTTTTCTTAAAGTTTTTAATTTGTATTAAAGGACAAACGGCAATTTTAGGGGTTTAATTTTAAAGCTCTGTTAGCATTGGGCTGATATTTTTGACTATTATAATAAGGTATAATATGGTAATAAATAAAATCTTTCCCTTTCCTTTTTCTTTAAAAAAAAACACAACACTGACACCCACAATCCTGGTATCCATTGCAACAATATTAGTCTCACATGGCCAAAAAAATTACCACACGACCAATTCCCTCACGTGAAGACATGCAGACACAAACAGCAACAATATAATATATCATCAACCGATAAGGAGGGTGATTCTGCTGGATGATGCTTAACCGGAGGCTCTGAATGCAAAAGTAACTATTAATTAAGTGACAAATTCTTTCAAATCCATTTTTTGCACTGGGATGATGACTTATTACTATATGTTTCTAATTTGTCTGTCTCAGTGCCAGCTACTCTTAGCGTTCTTAGTTTATTTGCTCGAATAAATACAATTAAAATAGTCTCCTTGCCAAGGTTCCTTTATCAATTTAAAAACATTCCAGTTTTTATTTCAATACCCTCTTTCAAACTGATTGATTCTGTGATTTTGAAAGTCACAGGATATATTACATAAATAGGATTTTTTATTTTAACCCAAAGATTAAAAATGGCAAAAAAAAACTGAGCTCATAAAAGAGGTCAAAGAAACAAAAAAGTGAACAAACTGGCTGCACAAACAAACATAACTGACCTAACAAAGAAATGACACACAGGGGTTTATATACTGGCTGATCAAGCCAATTAAGACACAATATGGGTAACTAAAAGAATACAATTACAAATAACACAAAACAAATAACAGTACAGTTAAGTTTGGCTAAACTGAAGATCCAAAATGAAAATCAAAAGTATTAAACTTTAAATACTAATATTTACTTAAATACAAAACTTATCTAAACAAATAAACTACAAATTTCCCCTGCCAGCAGGAACTAGTGGTGCATTCCAATTAAACCTGCTGAGCCCTGGAATCATGAGGAGTGTGGCCATGGATTTGGCCATCACAATAAGGCACATACAATTTGTAAACAACATCTTCAAAAGCCAAAGGTACTTGGAAGGTTGGAACTACTATGCTTTCTACAATATTTGTGTGCCGCTAATTGTAGAGCAATGGTTTACTGGCAAAAAGCTGATGCCCTAGGTCCGAAGAACTGGATACCATCCTGGTTAGCAATAGGACAAAATACCTCCCTTAAGGCAATTCTCTTTTCATCTCAGAGGCGAAGAGTATCTTGCAAGAAAGAGCATTACTCTATATTTAATTGTCAAAGAATTTGGATGCAGATTAAAAAATGTTGTGAACTTCCAGAAACATCAGTGTATACCCCCATATGGCATAATCATGCCTTTCTCCCCTCAAACATAGATGCAGTTTTTGAGCAGTTGTACAGAAATGTAATAAGGATCTATATGTAAATAAACATCTATGTTCATGTGAATTATCACAAAATATGGCATGCCAAAATCAAGCTTCTTCAGACATTTACGATTACGTCATCATATAGGAGAAACATATCTCATCATCTGACCCTTGACTGAAGACCACTCAATTTTTAAACGTTTGCTTGATCCACCAGAATCAAAAGGGTTGATTTCAAACTTGGCTTTTACTTTCTCTTACAAATTTGCACAACCTGCTGCCAAATTTAAACAAATGTGTGAGGCTCTTAACATCACAATCCAAGATGAGATATGGAAACAAGGATCTCTGGGGTTCAATTTTCAGATAGTATTCCCATGTTCTCAAGGCAAACCTTGATCCTGAAACTTCTCTATTTGCTATCTCTAACACTTTGGACAACATGAGTCAGAATGTTGGAAGACTGGTGGCTTATGGTATGATCATGGCAAAGAGACTTATCTTGAAAGTATGGAAATCTGAATAAATGGATTTCCCTAAAATGTGTTGTACGTTCATTATTGGGATTATTTATTACTCACGCTGTGAATGGTAAACATAAAGAGCCAGAGTTAGACAAAAGGGTGTAAGCATCCATTTCACTTATTTACTTGGTAATGTGTTTATTCTAGGAAGACAGAATGATACTTTGTCAAGATTTTAAAAAAACAAGCAGTTAAACAAAACAGCGTGCTTGGTGTACCATGGTATAGCTTAAGATAACAGTTTTTAGGACAATCATTTACTGCAGGACGCAGATTGAATGTATAAACCTACCTAAGCATGAAAAATGTTAGCAGTACTGTCAATGTCAATGTGAGCCCATACCATGCCCTGAAACCTAGAGTTTAAAGAAGTTAGAAAATGTGAAAAGGAAAACATTTGGCAGTGAAGGTGAAAGCTGAGGAAGCAGAGCAGATGAACTAAAAACAACTGAATGCCCTAATAAAAAACAATGTGGGGCAGACAGAGGAGATAAATGACTTGAATATATATCTGCAAAAGCATTGTTTTTTCTCAGACAGCATATGGAAAATGAATTAGAAAACTTCATGTTGCGACCAGAATAGATTGTATTTACAGACAAATTACATCATCAGAGCTGAACAGTCTATGCCTGAAACATAAAGACATACCCTTACAGTGTGTTGTTATTTTTAAAAATGTTATTGGCCCTTTTGATACTGATCAAATGGATGGTATCTAGCATATGACCCCATATTTTTGATAAAATCTGGTTGTAGAATGTCTTACACACTAGTATGTACTGATTTTTAAAACCCATTCTTTAGCAGGTAGAAGTAAATGTTGCAACATTTTTAAAGGCATGTAAAACTGTCACTACTTTTGTAAGTGGCTGTGTACACCGTCTAAATAAACTATGTTTTTTCAGTAAATTTTCTTACATTCCTAGTGGTTTGACTGACATAAATGATGAATTAACTGATTGGAGGGGCTCCAAATGGTAGATGGTATGAAAACACAAATGAAAAGAAAAATGAGAGGATCTTTTGAGAATGGTTGAAGATGATTTTAGCTTGATGGTTATACAGGTTTATTTGACAGAAAGCCAAATGGAATGAAAGACGACGCGAAGAATAGTGGAGGGATGCAACAGAACAAAAGAACCGTTTCCCTGCCAGCTGAGGATGGAAAACAAAGACTGGCCGAGGCTGATGCCAAGCTCGAAAAATCACCCAACATCCATCGAGATTTTACGTTGTTAAACTGCAATAGTAGAACGGGAGCAGGAGATAATCACTGCCATGCTTGTTACTGTGGTCCTAATCCACAAAATGAAAACAAAATAGGGAAAAAAAGAGATAATTTAAATGGAACCCAGTACATTGCTTATCTCATTATGACTGACTTTTAAAACATTTTGTATTATTGTCTTGATCAGCTGTTGGGAAAGAGCACCAAACAACCTTTAACTGAATATAAACAGGAATCAAGGGAAATAGAAATAGCAAATATGGGATATACTTAATTTGTTTTACTAATGTTTTTGAGAAATGAAAGGGCTGGAAAAAAGGTACGAACATTATAATCCTAGTCAGTAGCTCACTTTCTTTAGTACATTCTCTATTTCCCTGTTGGTCTGCATCTCTAAAGACTTAGTAAAGTATAAATAAAGACAAAAAATTAGGAATTATCTACATTTACAGTATTTATTAAGTCTTTTCATCAACGGTTTTTAATTAGAAAAAGTAGTGACTGTATATCGTGAGACGTACAGTACAAACAAAACAACATAATGACATTCTATGGCTTGAAGATGTGCACACACGTTGCAGCACATGTGCAGCTCTAGTTGTAAATAAATAAATAACTACTGAATTAGTCAAGTACAATTATGAATTGCAAACAAAAAGGACTTTAACACTCTCAGCTGTTCACTATTTATCCGAAAAGTCAATTTCATGGCTAATAGGTTCATTACTGTGGTCATGCTTGAAGAGGCCAGCAGATAAAACTCACTCAAGTCTTGGGAACTAAGCTGCTGGAGAGTAGGACTTAATAAGGTTCTCTATCTCTCTCAGCTTCTTTTTGTCTGTATTACAGGGAGGTTAAAATTCAACAATTTCCCCTGGTACAGCTTTCGTATTTTTACAACGTTGTAACTGCTGAGTGTTGAGCAGATTCCACTCAGAAAAGAGCACAGATTTGCTTCTTTTCACTACAGACAATTTATGGGCTGTTCTGGGAGAGAGAGTTTCTGCAAAGGTTCAACTAGGCAAGAAAGGTCCCCACTGCATACGAATAACAGTCGACAGCTTTTTAATTTTTTTCCTTATTTTTGCCACACAGCCTTGTCATTCTGCATTTCAGTAAAGTTTCTGTCTCACTGCTTTGTGATGAAGGATTTTATGAGGTGCCTGATTAAGAGCTGATATGTGACATCCTTAACTTTAGCTCTAAATTTTGTAGATGAGCAGAGATCTAACCCATATTTCTTGTTATATGTTATTGGTATTTAGTGGACAAACTTAGCAGTCACACTGGGCAAAAAGAGCAAGAATCGATGTATGTATGTGTTCCGTAAATATCCTCGGGGCGAAAACACCCATAATCCCTAAATATATGTTTTTGGATTCTATACAGAATACGGACATATCTGTTGCATATCCTGAGTTTTGCTGATATGCACCACATTTGGTCAAATATTAACCCATTATGCAACATGAGTACAAAATATTGTATTGGGATATGGGCAGCACTTTAAATTTTGTCATGTATGTGTTCTTTATATGACATTAGGTCATATCTAATCATAGTATCTTAGTAGAAAACTCGTGTATGGAATTTCTGCATGTGTCATATATTGATTGCATATATCCCTCAAAGCCAAATACTGACTCTGGAACCACTAGAAAATATTGACAATATTCAGTGCATATGTAAGGTTTTTTTGACATGACCTATAAGTAATTAAATATAAATTAAGTATGCATAGCCTTGTCAAATACAAAGTCCGAATATGACGTGATGCAGAATATCAAATATAATGACACTCTAATTTGAGGAGAATATTTGCAATATTTGTAGCATATTTCAATACCTTTTGTCATATAAAACATATTTATTACAGGTTGTTTCATCAGTTCTGTTTTAGTTGAGATTCTTACCTGATGTTGATAAGTCATGACAATGGGCAGAATCTGGTGATTTTATATGGGGCAAAGGGCCAGAATCAAGCCATTGTTACCCGTGCCAAACCTGTGCCATATTTGGTTAATACGCCATTAGGTCAGTTGCATACCACTTTGATAGCTTTCTGTCAAATGTGTGCCACTCACTTATTGTCATTACTGACTTTGGACCAATTGAAGACTCACAAAAAAATTCAGCAGATTTACTTTTTTCTTGGCATAAACTATATCTAATCAAATTGATTACTTATTCAGGTCCTTGTCATATGCTAAGTATAAATATGACAACGCACTATAGAACATAATGACACCCTATTTTGAGGAAAATGGCAATATACTTGTATCACATACCACCACTGTTCCTCAATAAATGTACTTATTTGTCATCTGGGAAAAATGAATGAAGATGCGAGAGTATCCCATGCGGTGATCTGTCCATATACACCACATATATGGACAACATACGGAAAAATCTGGACCATATACCTGGCAGATTCTGTCTCCAGATATCCCCGTATACAGTTATGGATCCAGTAAAATCCTAAACCTACATGTTTCATCGAAGTATCTGAGAAATACCCGTCATGTCTGCACCAGAAAAGAATCGAGCTGAGGGTAGATCCAGGTACATCTCCTTTGACCACTGTTGGGAAATTGTGTGCAAATCTACATACCATGGACAATTATGCAAATATGGATGAAGAGAACAGACTGGACAGGTGGATGCAAAATAGGTACAGTACAGACTAAAAACACTAATGGTGCTATGACTTGAAATTTGGTTGCAGGGAGTATCAGTGAAGTATTCGGAAACCAAATACAAAAGGTGTTTGGATTTAATATTTGGTTGCATGGAGTATCAGTACAATATTTGGATCAAAATACAGCTCATGTTACATATCATTACAACATCGTGATAAAGACAAGAATTAGTATTTGGACTTGACATATGAGTTGTGGTAATATCTTGACACTGGAAATGAGGAATTTATCATCTTAACATATGACGGCAGTCCATATCTGATATCCGAAAATGGTATGTGGATCTTGTAGAGTATCTGGAAAGAATGTAACTCCATGATATGACAAGTATCAAAGTGTTCCCATATTCGGAGTTGGATATGCTCCGAACATGAAATCTACCTGTGTGTGTTCGGAGAATATCGTATGTGGATATCCCCGTATTTGATTCATATATTGTAGTAATCGGACAGTGATTCTTGTTTTTTTTGCGCAGTGTTGGAACATACGAAACATTAGGAACAAGTAGGCTGTAAGACAACAAACAAAGCTACCAAACATAACACAACAGAGACAAGGGAAACTCTTAAGTTTTGATTACAGCACAGTTTTTATATTGTTTTTAATTATTTAGATTCATATAAAATTGAAAACAGTAAGACAAGCTAATTTCAGATGGGCAGTTTCATATTTATATATTTGACATGTGTTTTTTATTCCCTTTTTCTGATATTTTAGCAGAGTCTACACCATTAAATCAGTTTTCCTTAAACCACAATATTTTTTATAAGGAACGCAAATAAAAAAAGATAATTAGTTCCTTCAGGACCATTGCAGTCAGATAGTTAACTTACAACAGAAACAAACAAAAAATTGGTAAAACCTCTAACCTACTTTTTAACTGTCTGCTCCTTCTTTCACCTCTTTATTTATGGCAGGAGCCAGCAGTCAATGCATAAAAATAAGGTTATAACCCCCATAGGTCACATATCCCTTTAAGGACCAGAATAGAAAGATGTAAGCCAAGCATCAAAGACGCTAAACATATAACCAAAGTTATACTGTATGGAGCAAACACACCTTGAAAAAACCCACAAATGCACAAAGAGAATATATAAGCTCTTAACCGTCATGCCAGGGTGATCTGGGTTTTCCACTGGATGACGTCAATCCCTACTTAATAATGAAGTTGATTATTTTTTTAAGGAAATGTTTTGTTCTGGGCTGGTGTGTTGCTGTGTCTTCGTGTGTTCTCACCAGGAGGGCATTTCCATGAGGCTGTCTGCAAGCTGGAGCTGCTGAGCAGGCAGCCCTGTGGCTACAGGTGCTGCCAATCAGCTCATCAAGCGGTGGGGGATAAAGGGAGCGGCTTGGCAGTTGCTCTGCTTCTGGTTGTTAACCTTTCATGGTACTTCCAAGCCCTCCTCCTCCTCCTCCTCCTGGTCCTGTGTATTATCAGAGTATCATAAGTTGCTTTTGTGTCTCTCGTGTCCCTATTAACTCCTTCTCGTGTTTGCAAACCCAGGTACCAGCGGAAGCACTGCTCTCTGGAGTTATCCATTCACACCACTCTACATGAAATCTAGAGCTCAAGATCCACACTCTCCAACGCCAGCGCACCCCCGGACATCACATGTGGTACATGAGGTGGAACGAAATTGTAATCCCACGTTCCAGTTTACACCCTAGAGCAATTATAAAATAGCAAAAAATAGAAGAATATAATAAAATATAAAGAAATATAAAAGAATAAGATTGAAAAAGATGAAATATACGTTGAAGATGTCCACAAAATTAAAAAGGTATTGAATTGAACAGTCTCATTCACATTTCCAATAAAATTTTGAAAGGATTGCATGATTGTTTGACATCGGAAAAAAAGCACTTGGATAAGCACTTGGATCTAGCTCCGCCACCTCCAGGCAGCAGCAGAAGTCATTACTGCTGCTGCAGTAATAAATGTAATTTTATGGGATGCAGTGTTGCGCAATCAATTGCTGTAAATCTAAAATAAAAGATTTGTTTGCTTTAAGCTTACAGAATGCTAAAGTGTTATATCTATTACCTTCCAATTATACAGCAGTAGTGTTTACAGACAACTCTATGACAAATGCTGGCAAGATAGACATTCACATTTTTGTTAAAAAAAATGAAAATTTTAAAATGCACAAGAAAAAGCATGTTTTTGAATAGATACGCCAGACAAAAGCTCAATTTCATATGCAAAAGTGTTAAATCTAAGCTTCGATTAATTAACACTACAGGGTCCTGAGAAGACTGTTTTTTGCCAGACAATACTGAAGAATCATAAAACAATAAAACAGTGTGAGTTCAGTAGTATATATATAATTAACAATGGCACTTGTTCTGTTCCTATACTTATATTTCATCTGAATTTCCACAATGAAGTGCCATACATGTCAGTGTAATTTTAACCGACAGTAAACTGGAGTGGACCTTATAAGAGAAAGTGCCACTTTGAAATCTGCAAAGAGTCTCTTTCATGTTAAGTTCAGAAATCAGTTGTTGTCTCTATCTCTCCATTTCCTTAAATGGCTCTCTTGCGGTGATCATTCTCTACAATTTTTGTCATACTTTTTTCCCTTGACCTCTACCTGTTCTGTGTACAGAATTTGAGCGAAGATGGGTAAATGCACCCCTGCCTGTGGTATCATTAACTTTCCTGGGTCATGATGACAAGAGCTAATAGGGAGTGTTTAACAATTTCTTCGATTAAACCTTGTCGCCCTCATCACTTTTTTATCAGCATCACTCAAAAAATGTACAATTATTCAAGGCCTCAAATTGTTTTTTGAAGTACGAAATTCTGAAATATTTACAAAATGAACTAAAAGCTGCTATTATAATTTAGTCAAATTTCTGACTTTTTGCTGTTGTTACAGAGGCTGCAGTTTTTGAATCAAAACAGCAATTTTTGCTTAATGGACTAATGGGTTTACCCATTGGGAAGGGAGCATTGGTACTCACCTACCTGTAAAGATTTTGTGAGCTTAGGAAAACATTTAAACTTAAATTTGTTTAGACATCCAAATTACTAGATTAACCATTTTTAATCCGCCATACATTACACATTTATTGTTGTAGAATACTCTTAATATTGAAACTGAAGCTGTTTTATGTCATAAATAGAAAAATTCCCTTAGCTCAACATTAATTTTTGTGTTGCTGTTTCTAAAACTGACTGCAACTGGATAAACTTCAAAAGACCTATTTTTGACTGAGGGAAGAAGAGGTATTTCAGTGAGTCAACACACATAGCCAAGCTTGAAATCATGTTACATTTTCTGCCCAGACATACAATTCTCTTGCGAACTTCAGTGATTACAGAAAATGGTGTGTCAGGTTTTTACTAATTGGATAGATGAGTTTTTTAAATTCCAGTTTAGCTCCTGATCCTGTGATGTTTTTCAGAAATGCAATTTATGTGAGAATACTACTCGGCAGGAAATGTTCAAAAACCTTTGCTAACCTACAAACCACCTTGTTTGAGCAATGACCAAAACAGATTATCAAGAGCAAAATAATCTGCTATTTTATTTGTCGCTTCGGTTGATATTTAGTGTTTTTCTTTTTTGATTTTTTCTTAATTTGTCCTGTTCATTTCTTCTCTTTATCTCAATTGCAACTGAAACAAAAAGATAATAAAAATGTCTCCATATATATCAAGCGGAGTATTTATATATATGGAGAAACACAAACAGATTTGCTTTCACAAAGTAAATCTGTTGCGCTTTACATTGACACAAATTTACAAAGGAGACAAAAAAATAAATAAAATAAAGAATGGAAATTATTTAAAATGCATTTTTATGAATTATTATTTAACAATGTAAGTTATAACTAAAACATATTTAAATGCTACAAACTATAGCTATGCTAGAGAGATTTTCATTAGCCAATGCTACATTCTTCAATTCAGAACTTTCTGTAAATGAATAATTCAACAAACAGGTCTGGCTTAGAAATCTGCAATCAATTTTTCCCTAATTTTACTTTCATTCAACTTTATTATATAATTATTATCTTAACCTCTCTTACTTCTACTATTGTGCATTCTGAAAATAATACTGCCTCAGGCAAGTTACAGCAAAGTGGCTAAGCAAGGCCGTGTTCAGTGCAGGAATAGAATACAGCACCTCCTTTTTGCTGCCTACACTTAGCATTTTCTTGTAAATGGAAAATACACACCACCTGGTACTGTAGAGCAAGCCAGCAGCCTCTAAACCAGGCCCAGACATATATCTCTTCTCAGTGTGTGGGGGCGGACAAGCTCCTTTCCACTTGGTAAGAGTCTGAATGTCCCTGTACATACGTGTGAATTGCATTGCTTTTCTCTAGAGAGCATCTTTCTCATGCAGACTTATTTGTTTTTTGTTGATAAAACCTGTACAAGCATTAAGCTCTGTTACATGTTTCAAATAACTGAGTTATTTATTGTATTTTGGGCAGATATCATGACCCAGTAATGCATTAAATGCATTGAATTGGTTTGTCTTAAACTTCAACCGAGACGTTTTATTTTGCATCTGAGATTTTATATTCTAGATGTATACAAGTGTATTTCTTGAGGAAGTTATTTATTTTCATTGCACTATTCTTATTATTAAGGGTCTGTAAAAATACCTGATTCTCTGTTTACCTACAGAGAGTATTGATGCTTTTTACTGCGAATACTAAAAACATTTTCACCCTTTCTATTTAAAGATATAGGAGAGTATCTTTAGCTCATTCTAAGTTTTCGCAACACTGCGCATGCGCCACCTCATCTCCAGTAATGCCCCCTGATATCGGGAGGACGCACGTCCTTTTTTTCTCAGCGACTTCGAACACGGTTTTTCTCTTGCAAGCTTCCCTTTTCGCTGCCGTACTGGGAGAACCTCTCTTCAATGGTGCGTCTTGTCCGTCCCGTTTTACTTCCTAAACAACAATCTGCGCATGCGCAAATTCAAACATGAGCGCGCGTTGTACGGGTCGGGTGGGTGGGGACATTAGTGATATACGTCATCGGTTACATTTTATTTCCGCATTGATAGACAGTTATTTTTTACCACCGGTCGTTTGTGGGATTTTCCATTGAAATTTTTCTATTGAAAAGATCCTCTCCTATACCTTTAACTCAGCATGTAATATTGTGTGCATTTGCAGTGAGCTCCTTGGATAAAATATCTGGACGTCTAAAGCTTTTCAAATGCCATGCATTTAATCTCTGTAGGCCAGAGTTTTATTTGTCCACTTGAATGGACATTTACTCTCCACTCCTGATCTAAAAGATTCAGAGTATTGAGACAATTTTGAGTTAATAGTTAACAGTACAGAGTTAAGTGTACTGTAATGAAAAACAAAAAGTCCTAAAAGTGTCATGATTTATCAAGCAGCACTAAGTTTGGCTGCCTGGAATAAAAGAATATATCTGGCCAGAATCCTTTTACTCTTTAGGTTGCTGATAACTTTCTAATAAAAAATTCATTCCAATTTGTGCAGAGAACGAATCTTGTGTGTTGAACACTCAGCTGTAATACAATCTGCTGGATTGTAGGTTAATAGTCAGAAATTAAATCTTTGTGTGTTCTTTTGACCAAATCTCTGGCCACCAGGCCGTTTTGTGCTTTGACATGTCGGCCAATAAGAATCAGTTGACCAGTGTTTTTGTTTTTCTTGAGTCAACATAAGATGTATATCAACCTGCGAAACCTGAAAAAATTGACAGAATTTTTTAGCCTTTGTAGCTGGATATGTAAGGTTTTAGTGTACCAACCAAGGTGTAAAATCTGCCAATAATTATCACATAACACTGTTTTCACTCCATAAGAAATACATATTACAATAATGATTTAAATTAAAGAAAATTAAAGATCAGTTGTTTTCTTCTTTGTTGCTGGTTGTTGTTGTTGCCATTTTGCTCAATGCAAGGCATTCTTTTTGGGCTCTAACCTCACAACATTTTAATATTGCGTCTGCTCACAAAATACATTAAAGGAACAAGATAGGGCAGGCAAAAGCCCACTGTCAACATGCTATCTATTTTCCAGACCCCATCTGAGAGTCTGAGCGTGTCTTCCACCCTCTTCAAAATGACACTTTGTTATAACATAGACAGATGGCCTGATATTACCCATCCTGACTGTTTTTCCCCTACATTTTCTTCCACATGCCCACTCTTTCATTGGACAGACAGGGCCCTGTTGCTTGCCATCTGCATGCCACGTTTGGCATTCAAACATGTTTTTTTTGAGATGTCTCCTGTTGTGGCAACTACTCATGTCACTTTAATGCTATTTTGACATAAAAAGATTTAGCCCCTAAAATCTCATCAGTTAAGTGTTTTTTTCCTATTACACTAACGCTTAGTGTAAAACCACTTGTGATGTTTAAATCTATAAAAAGAAAACAGCTTAATGTCATTTATGTTTTTTGTTTTCAGTGTTTTAATCAAGATAAGCTGTTGTTTTATGTTTTGTTCAGAATTCTCTAGGATTTGCTTAGCCCAAGAGAATCCATTTACTACCACAGGGCCAGCAGGCAAAACATGTCTAACTTCAATTTCTACAATATTCCCAAAACATATTGTCTACATTGATGAAAGGGTTAATTTCCCATTTCACTTTGTTACTGTTACATCAAACAACCAACAATGAAATATATTTTGAGTTACTCCACGTACTTGTAGCGTGTTAAGTGTTGAAGGGCTTAAAAGCCCTTAAAATATGCAGTTACTTTTCTTAAAATTACTTAATTGTTTCTAAAAGAGAGAAAAAAAGGCTGTAAATTATTCAGTATTAGTAACATCAAACATCTTAGAACGTAAAGAATAAAAAATGTTTCATTTGACAGCGACTAAAGATCACTTAAAAATGTAGGACTGGTGTAGAATATGTTTATTGGTTGTGGGTTTTTCAAAGTCGTCAAGTAAATTAGTCAAGTTTTTAAGAGAGGTCAATATCCTTGGTTTCATTTTAATGCAGAACACTTTACATCTCAGTAGATTTATTTATCCTCTTGAGTATCCTTCATACATTCAAAAGAGAAAAATGTATTTATCTCCTTGCTAAGGCTTAAAAAGATTTATCAAAGTGGGATTGTGTGTGTTTAATAAAAAGAAGATGACCAACATTTTCAGCTTCAACTAGATGCTCAATAATAGAAATAGTTTTTTATTTATTGTGCATATCCCAGTAAGTTCAGCTAACAAATATAATAATAAATGCAGAAGTTTCAAAGATGACAATATTTCATATCAGTGATGGAAATCAGGGTGAGCTGTCACAGTTCTTTACTTCAGTAATAATCATTAATAATTAAAAGAATTTAAGATTATTTATTTTAATCCTAGTTTAAGGAGTTGCCTCATGTTATTCTATGCAATCAGTTGTAGCAAAATCTAAAAACAGATAATTGACATTCAAACGCTTTCTGACAACTCAAATTGTAGCAGGTATATTTGTCACAAGGTATGGAAATAATACAAGTTTAACAATTAAAATCTTTATCTCAATTTATTGCAGTGAATTGTCTACACACTTCGATGTCTGTTTGCCACTCATAATGTAAAATAAACCTAATAAATACACCTTTCCGACACATAAAGCAGATCATCGAGGTTGCTTATTATTTAAAGACACGGCAAGAGTTGAAATGAACTTTCTCCCAGACTCCATTTAATTTCCAAGTCTCCACGTTTGGATATCTGCCTGGATGATTTATGATCAATTCCTATTCTGCAGTGATGAGTAAGAGCCCAAGAGACGCAGCTTCCTCCAGGCTGACGGCAAGATGCATTCACACTGAATGCAAACATCTTAATGGAAAATTATCTCGAAATAACTGTATGGCATTTCAGTGATATACTTAGTTTCTTCATACTTTTTGAATTGACTTGTGCACAATTTCCTGCGATGCCACTGAATAGATGTATTTGATCATAGAGAACAAGGCACTCCAGAATATGCATTACATGTTACATATGAGTTAATCAACAACTTGGTATTTTGGTGGTTTAGGTAGGCATGTTCTAATAACAATATAAACTAACTAAAAGTCTCCACATATGAGCCAATATGATTTACAAAGAGCCCATTGTTATGGTGTAGGGGTCCAAGACTTTAATGTTGCTGCTACCACACATGAGAGCCTGTTCAAAACCTGATGAAAGTCCCTATACAGGCTACATAATCTTATTTTAAAGATAGAAAGAAAAAGCATCAAAATATATAAACTTAGTAATTAATTCCTCCTTACAAAAAAAAATCTTGTATAATCATACTGTGCGACTTTAGCATCTGATGTAAACGGATGAAAACCTTAAAAGAAGTTCTTAGGATTGAGGATCTCAAGACAATTTCCTGAAATGTGAAAGGGATCTGTTGTCTTTTTGTTTGACCATAATTTTACAATCTAATTGTCTCTTTCTTGTTGTAGAGTCCTGACCTTAACTGAGGTGAAGAGAATCCTGCAGTGCGGATTGGTTTTAAACAACTCACCACATGCTGCTGTGCTGGGACAAAGCTTGGATCTGAAGTTGCATACCGACCTCTGTTGTAGGAGCACTTCAGATGCTATGAAGCGTCCCAGTTGGCATGACAGATACAGACATAAAGGTGCTGATCTTTGTCCACATTAGCTAGAGGCGAACCCTAATGAAAAGGTAGCAGCTGTGAAAGATACACGCATCGTTCCGGTCAGAGCATCGGCAGCAGGCCATTAGTGGTGAAGTGACAGCAACAACATCATTGAAGAGAACTTAGTGGGACAAGCATGGGAATAAAGGTGCCCTGTTATTGCAAGGTGCTAGAAAAAAAAGAGAGGAGGAATATAAGCATGGAGAGGAACTAGGGCTGACGAAATAAAATGGGTAACATAGGGAAGCAATGGCAATAGGCTTGTTCCCAGCTGTCTTTTCCTGCAGAGTCCCATATTTAAAGATAATCCGATTCATTTTAGGATTTATTTAAAATATAACAGCAGACAGGAAACACATGACTACAGGAAGTGGAAAGCTGCTCTTTTATGAAAACTAAATGTTAGCTGTTTTCATTTGAGCCACTTTTAGGGTTTTCTTAAAGCGAAATTGTTCTCACTGTAGATGAGAACAATTTGTGGTGACGGGTTCATGAAAAAAATGCAATACAACATAAATTCCCAACAAACAAGTCTAACACTTCTCAGTGGACTTCCAATGAGTTGTTCCACAAACCATCCTCTGCGGGTCCCCTGAGTTTCCAACTTAAAAGAGTAATAGAAAAGAAAAACAAAGTGTCATTGTTAGGTCTGATAACCACAAGGTCAAAGTTCACAAGTTATAAAGTGCTACATCGCCGTTAGGGGTATAACTATACGTGTGCATATTTGCATATCCAGTTTTATTCTGTAAAAAAAAAAAAAAAAAAAAGTTGCCCTTTTTTTGTCTTTTTTGCTGCATCAGTGAGCGGAGCAGCTCTTAAAGAGGCTCTCAGAAGCACCCACACAGCTCTTAAAATGTCAGGTTATCTGATGTAATCTATGTAAATCCAAACACAATCTCAGGCATTGTCAGCAAATAAGCTTTCACATTAAATTTGCTCAATTTTGCTTAATGTTTTAGGGAAAAAATATAAAATAATTGGCCAATGGTGGGTATGTTGCACATTCTGAACAACAGTTTCTGTTATACACAATAGCAGGGACAATCTTACAAGAAGAAATGTGTCTTAACATGTACATGTTGGTTCTTCTAGATGTGTTTTTAACAGGATTTTGCTACAATCTTTTCACTCAAGTTATTTAAAAGGAATTTCTATGGAACTCTTTTTACCCTCAAAATCAAATATTTGACGCAATTTTACTTATGTCATTGCACTGTTATTATTTCTGGGAACACATCACAACATCCAATAAAATTAGCCACTAATTAATTAAACCTGCTTTAAATGTTACAGATTTAGCCTATAAAGCAAATTTATACTTTTGATTATATGTAGCATAATGTTTAATGAAATTTAACTGATTTCTAAGATGTCTTTTAAACTCAGTTATGTTTGCTTGATTTTACTTAGAGTAGTTACTATAAAGAGATGACAAAATGTTTAAAAACAGGAGATTTCTAAATAATAAATGGAAAAATGGCGCAAAACATCCATGTTTATTACAAGGAGTTGCTTTGTCTTTGTTCCTTCAGCCTTCAGGGGCTAATGGTATCTGTTCGCTTTGGCAGGTCATTTCTTTTAGCAAGGAAATTCTCAGTCTGCTGGTATACTTATGGCTTCTGAGAACAGGGATAAGGCCTTTTATCAGTGGACAGTCAGTCAGTCAGTCAAAAAAAAAAAAAAAAACAAGTCAATGACAAGATAACGGTCACCAAGATAATGGCTGTTTTAACCCGCTAACAATTCAACGTCAAAAGAAATTGTAGTCAAACAAAAGAATACCCCCAAACCCCGCATAACTAATTATAATATATAAAAACCTTGTATTTCTTCTAAATATTATGTAAAAAAAACTACTAAGTTTGTAGCCTTCACATCAGCCAGGGTCAAAAACCTGTTACTAAACACAGTAGTGTAGTTACAAATGCAAAAGACAGTACACCTCCAGTTAGATATATTCCCAGCAGAGGGCTGCATATTTGGATGAAGTGAGAGGATAAACGGAGAACCCTGTGATGAGTGAGTGTCTGTGGGGAAAAGCTGAAACGTGTGCATGTGTGCATCTGCAGAGTGTGTGAGATACGTGCCTCCCCCCTGAGAGTCAGCCTTTCTTTGCACTTGTCCAATCTCCTTGAAGGAGTCGGGACCGCCATGCAATGCCTTGGGTTCCCACGCCTCTCTGGACAATCTTTGACACTGCAAACCTAAACAGATGTTGTGTCGAAACAGGAAGTGGCCTGCTTTTGAGGGCTTGATTCAAAAGAGGTTGTTTGTCTCTGTGACAGAGAACAGCGAGGAGGTTACAGTTCAGCCGGAAGGAGCTGCAGAGAGTTTCTCCCACAAAAGTGTTTGCGATGAGCCTTTAGGATTGAAAGCTGTATAGAATATTTCCGATCCAATGTTGAAGGTTAATCAGGTTATAGCAACATGCCTGACTTGTTGCCATAACCTTACTGGAATAGATCACAAATCTTAGAGATAGAGAGCTAAAAAGAGGCAAAAGTAAGTGATGGACATTGACAAGGTGGGGAAAAAAAAGGGTAAAACATCCCACCACTGCATGCATTTCCTCCTCAAATTGTATTTCTTGTATTAGTATCTTCTATTTCTTCTTGAAAAATCTTTTGTAACTCCTGAAACACTCAGGTTTTTTCCTTTTTATTTATGTTGCTGCATGCAGCTTCGGCTACCCAGCACCGACCTGAGGCAAAATGAAAAGGAAGAGCCTTGTGACAAACTGTTCTTCACTAAGAATCTGCAATGTCCTCTAGTCTGAAGTTAACCAAAGTCAGCATCCAGATGCTGAACACTTATATTGAAGAGTCACAAAATCTGTATCAGCAATTAATGACACTCTTCATGCATCTGTGCATGGACATATAAAATCAGTGCACTTAGGGAACCTAGAGGTATGTTGGTGTACTGTAAATACAGTTAGAACCAATGCCTTATTTACATGCATTGTATTAAAACTGCACTTTTTGCCTCATTCGCTTATGCAAAACATTTTAATTAAAAGTTAATGTCATTGTAGACTTATATATAACACTTTCTGAAAAATAATATATGTTCTTTGCTTTTGGAATGATGGCTTCTTCCTCTTTAAGTGGCCGTTCAATCGATTACTCATTTCGTCTTGGATAGTGGTGGTGACAGCATTTTATGTCTCTTGACTTGTTTGTTTTGACTATGACACTAAAGGCTTTTGTTGTTGTGGTTAAAAAATCTGCAAATTGCTGTAAAACTGTGAAAATACACCATTTCAGTTCACTTCCCAGCAGCTGAAATATCAACATAATTTATCCACCTACTGACCTCTGAGTTTACTTGCGTCTGCCTTTTGTCTGGGTCTCTTTTTCCAGCATTGATTTAGGGTTAAGTGACTAATAGGAGCAATATAATATGCTGATGGTCTGATGACAGTTAAACACACAAACATTCACCTGAACACATAAAACAGCTTTTTGTTTTCCTCATTGTTATTAGACACCACAAGCACACGAGAGATTGGAACAGAAGCTCCTCTGGGTTTTTGAAGAGGCCACTTTCTATAGATACAATGACAGCAGACCGGCCTCTTCAATAAGGCCTTAGTTCAGGGGCAAATCACAGTGGTACCAAATCGTTGCAAGAAGCCTGTTGCATAGAGAAGATAAAATGTCTAAGAGCAGGGCACTTTGGATTTGCTGTCCCAATGATTACCTGCTGATGTTTGGCTTGCACATGGCCAGCGACAGCACATGTGATTTTTTTTTCCACATAAGAAAGAACCTACTATTTGTAGAAAACACTGCAAGTGTAAACCAGGGGATGCCGCATGGACACATTCTAGGATTGTTAGTATCCATGGACAAATGAACACAGCAGATCCATGGTATGAGATAAGAGGAGCAAAAAACAAACAAACAAACAAAAAAAAAACTGGCTGAAATCCGACTGTAAAGTGAAAGGAAGACAGTCACCTAAAATATGAATGAATATTAAATATTAACTTCATTCTTCTATTGAACTCTTAAGTTTGGGATACACTGTCTCTTTTTACTGAGTCTTTTAAACATCTGTTAAAAAGAAATATTTCTGAATAGCCTTACATGAGCTCAGCCCACAGTAATCACTTTTTTCATTTTTTTAAAGAGTTGTACTGCAGTTAGCCTTGCACAAGAAGAAAAGTATTGGTATTTAGTTGCATATACTTTGGGTCATTTTTAAGGTTTCTTAAATCTAATGAATTACCTAACAGAAATACTTTTTCAGTACTTTTGCATGATAGAAGTGATTTAAAGAAAGATGTTGCACAGATAAATAATCTTATGAACAGAATCAGTCCATATTCTCTTCCTGTTCCCAAACATCGGTTTATTTAGTATCAATTGGAATGTTGTATCTTAAACTAATTTTTTAAATGTAAACTACTTATGTGTTAAAATATTAATTAGATTGTTTTCCTTATTGTGGTGCATGTGGGGTTGCAAAAAACCTAAACCTATAACTGTTTTTTATTTTTATCAAATTGTTTATAATTTGCTGTGCATTTTCCCAACATGCTTTTTCTTTTCACTCATATTTGCAGCTTTTTGAAAGCTAAGTGTCAGGTTCAGTCCTTTCAGTATGTTCTATAGGTTGTCCACAGGGGTCACCCGAACCCCGCCCAGGTGCACCTGATCACCAGGCGCACCCCATCACCAGAGACGAGTCCTGGAGGGTTAAAAGGAGCGGTGGACTCACTTCTCATCGCCAAAGTATTAGTTGCATTTGGTAACGTACATCTCTGAGCCAGCCTTCCTGTGTCTAGTTTTAATCTCCAGTTTATTTTTTGTCTCTAGCCTTCTCTGTAGTTTGATCGTCACTAGTTCCATGTTTTGTTATTTTGATACTTTGATTATTTTGTTACTTTGCCTTTTTACCCTTTGCCGTTCTCATCGCTTCCTGTGCTCCCCTTTCCCCAGGTCACCCACAGAGTCAGTATACTCACCGTACAGAAAACTCTCCGGTCTGCTCAGTCATCTGGTTTCACCGCTCCTTCCTCCAGCTCGGTCTGCTCGCTCTCCTTCATCCTCTCTCCGCCCCACACAACCCCTTGGACAACCAACCTTAACATTACTGGAAGGACTCGCCACTCAATCCTCCTGGCGTTCATCAAGTAAGATCATTCCTGTTCATTCTTCCAATCCGTTCCTTGCACAATATTCCAACTCTGCTTACCTCAGTGTTCCCGGTGTCCCACGTCGTCCTCTGTTCCGCCGAGTACCGTTTGCCTCTGGTTCCCGCCTCTGTAAGACATCTCAAATTATCCTGTTCACTGTTGTCACTTCACCAAGCTCTCACTGCTGTCTGATTACTCACCTGTGCTTCCCGTTGCCATCAGACGTCCTCATCTCTGGTTCCTTTTGCCGCTGGTTTCCCGTTTGCTGTTTATTCTCCTGGTCCAAGAACGCATCATCAATTTCAATAAATCCTCATACTCCTGAGAGTTCTCTGGTTTTTGTGGGTCCGCAGACTAAACACTCTGACACTAGGCTTGGTTTGTTATGCTAGTGTAATGATGTTTAGTGTTTCCATCCAGGTAGCTAACTTCTCTTTTTATCACTATTTGACAACTTTGTTTTCATTTCTTCTTTTCCTTTTCTTTTGTTAAACACATCCTTTATTTTACAATTCACTCAGTGTTATAATATTCTATCTTTGTTTCTGTTTTAAGCTATTACAGATAATTAACATAAACATCCAACCCTAAAATTCTGAGCACCTTTACTTTTTGTCGTTAAAATCTTTCAGTGAAAGCTTTGTGATCATAATGGCAAATGTTGGGACCTGTTGGCCTGTGACCATCCAATGAGAGATAATATTTAGGCAGGGTAAGGTGGAAATGGTAGAAAGTTTATAAGATGCAACTCCACGTACAGCATCAAGCTTCTAAACAGACACAATAATAGCCTTAAATAGATACAGCTAATAAGGGGACTAAACCATTCTAAATAATATTTACCAGTTCACATTTTCCCTTTAAAACATAGATTTTTATCAAATGTATACAAACATCTTAAAGTTTTTATAAATATTTTATATATACCCAAACCAAAGCACCATAAAACACCACAAACTATCTACAATAGCGACCCTTTTCAAAAGATGTAGTATACAGGAACATTGTCAAATCCCGGCCCCCGTTTTCCATTATATCACAACAAAGCTCTCATTATTTTTCATTTGTTTTGAACAACTATTGCATAAATTAATGCTGATATTTCAACAGCTCAAGGATTAATTTATTTGTGAGCAATCCTTTGTTTCTGGGACTACTTCCAACCTCCTCTGAACACCCTCATGCCCTGATTGACTTGCCATTGGTGTATTAGCAGCGATGAATTTGCAAAGGAATCTTTTTTTAAAAGTTGTTAATTAAAGCAACACCTCTGTAGTTTTTGGATAAACTGTATATGGTCACCTTTGTCTCCTGAGGGATCACATCTTTTCGGCTGTTAAGATTATAAATTCTTCATCAAGCAATATTCTTTCCAAAGAGATTTTATTGACTGACGAATTCATTTTTGGAAAATGATTCATTTTCTTTAAATTTAACACATTTGCTGTATCTACAGAAAAAAATTATTTTCTTTACAGATGTCTCTCTATTAATTGCGTTGTTATGGTGGTAATGCTTGTTGCATGGGCTACAAGAGCAACTTGTGTGTCATAGTGTGATCCATTGTCCTAGCTTGTACCACATTGCAATAAAGGTTTTTCCTCTACTCCCACATTAAAAGGGTTGACATTGGTGTCAATAATGGACTCCATCAGGACTCTCAGACTGACTGGCTACAAAGCTCATTACACCACTTCCAATATACATCAATTCAAGCCCACATTGCAAGTAGGACATGGAAAGTAGCAGTTACACAGTAGCATTGTTTTCGGACATCTGAAAATGCTTTTTTTTTTTAATTCAAACAAAAGGGGAAATGTTTTATCCTGATTGTTTCAGCATAAATGGCATTTTGAATAACTCCGTTCCGGCCTTTCACATTTTGCCCTACAACGATTTTTAATCTCTTATTAAGAATCCAATACAAATCTATTTTTACTGAGAAAAACACACTTTAAAAAGCAGGGCACTCTTAAAAAAAAGAAGGCTATTCAAAATCTGTTATTTGGAAATTAATTTTGACACCAGACATTTTTTTAAATAAATAGAGTAAAGCAAATGTCGTTCTATTTGATTTTTATAAATCTTTCAATGTTGTGTAATTGTAAGTTACAGTTGCATATTTATCATATGTTAATAAATATATATATATAAAACCATCATGCCATTTATTGATTCTTAAAGTCCTAGTTGTTTGTGGTGGATCCGCGTGTTCATAAGTAAACTTTATTATAGGCCAAGTAATTCTTTAATTGATTTCAGTTCAATTTATTTATTACCTCATCTTCTGCGTGATGTAGAAAAAGCAAGCAAGCACAGATATAACTTGAATAAAACAACCTGGATTAATCGAATCTATTAGATTAATCCAGTTTAATCAACATCTAATCTACTAGATTAATGTATTAAGATGTCAACAAATATAATAAATTAATAATATATGTGAAGAAAAATTCAGTCTCTTGCAGTCCAAAGCAGAACAAAAAAAATCCCCCAAATGAAACTTATTTCATGCACCGTACTACATGAAGAGAACATCTAACCCATGAGACCTTAGAGGGGTTTTTAAAGATGATCTGTAAAACTACTCATTTAGATCAGATGAGACCAAGGCATAAGAGAACTAAGGGCCGGCTTAAGGCCCCAAGTCCACTAGGGGGCCTCCAAGAGCATATCATTGAGGCTATATTCAGGAAAGATCAGGGTAATAGAAGTCAAATGTGAGCAATAATAGTGTTTATTTCCTGTACTTTTTTTAACTAAATCTTCTGCACATAGTTTTAGTTACATATTTTTACGAAGCCTTAAGTGTGACTTCATCTAATTATTTATTGTTTGTGTTACCATTTGGGTTACCTCATTTCAGGTAACTTTATCTATATCATCAAGTATTTGGGTGATACTGTTTATTTTAATCTGTTTGTCTGTCAGCTGTTTTATAACATGATACAATAACATCTATTGTTTAAAGAAAAAATGACTGTTACAAATGTAACAGCAATTGTTGGTTTGTGACATAAGAATTCAGATTAAAAATAAATAAATGATAAAATAGGGATAAAGTAAAAGTACAACAGGTATCTATTATCCGGGTACCGCAGCTTACCAGGCACCAATATTATTTTTCAGCTTTTTATAGAATTAAACAAGCAGACATTATTAGGTGGTTATAAACTGAAGTGATGGGTAATGCATAAAGGTAAATAAGGGTTTATTTTAAACAAGAAAAAGGGGTTCCGCACCTTTTGAGACAGTTTAGCAGTAGTGCTCAGCAGTTAGTGGGATGGGAAGGGTTAGTCATTTTACCATCATTCAAGTATCAGTTACTCGTAATTGTTTCTGAATGCTGCTTGTCAGCAACAGGTGTGGGAGGGACATTGACATATTAAACTCTGTTCTGTTTATTTTTTAATCCCTCATCGAGAGGATTTTTCTACAAAGGCATCTTTAAAACTTCTTTTAGGAAATGTTGTTGTTAGCTCCAGCCAGCCCATGACCGAATGGATCTGTTGGAAGGAATAGTATGTTTAGAAGGTAAATCTATCTGATAAAAAAAAAAACCCATCTGAAGACACTAAAAAGAGTTTGCACATCATAGAGTAGAATTTTAGACCCTTGACTTAGTGCAGAACTATCTTCTAAGTTTCCCGTACGTTTGACTTTTCTCTCTGCCAACCTTCGCGCACCCTCATCATTTTAGGTTTTATCAGGAATGCATTGGTTGCAGCTTTATTTCCTCTGCACTGTGGACATTTTCGTAGCATCCTGGAACGTCAGGCCGAGTTTTTTTTTAAACTTTTATATATCTAAGTGTTACTTGTTGCATGTTTTTGTTTTTGTTCTTGCTGTACAACTTATTGTTGCACATTACTGTGGAACTCTTTTAAACAAAAATGTTGGAATGTTTTGTAAATTGAACTCAGGCGCATCTTGTAGCTAGATGTGTTACCCTTTAAGATAAAAAACCACATGTGGCAACATTAATTTGATACCATTAATATTATTATTGCAATGGTATTACTTATGTTTGTGATTATTTTACCTGTGGAGATAAAGCAAAGGCTTAGTTTCAACGTATAACACATACGTGTGTAAAGACATGTCGGGTTGTCAATAGAAATTAAACAACACTGCTACAGCTGCATTAAATTTATTGTAGGTGTGTGAATGATCAACAAGCGATATTGACTGAAATTGAGGGCCCCAAAATCCAATACTGCTTAGGGCCCCATGGAGGCTTGTGCCGGCCCTGATTTAGATAATTAAAAAGATAATAAAAGTTACATTTCAGTTGCTGAATTCACTAAGTGAAACACTTTAGATTGAATAATCACACACAAACTGATGTTTCCAAGACAATATTTCTGCTACTAATAAAATTTTACTCTCACAATAATGAAAACTGTACATGTAATATTAGAATTTTGAAAAAAACTAACAAAAAACATTCCTAACAATGTAATGTAAGTACTGAAATGTAAGTTTAAATAAAATAAAGGGTGATTGGATCGAGCAACTAAATTGTTACTATCAGTCAGGTCTGCAGCACTCCATCAACCCTTTTCTGACTTCAGTCCTTCTAGAATCATCCATCTATTTTTCCCACTCAAAGCTGCCAGAATCGAACTTTCCTCAATCAGCTCTGTTGTATTTCATGCTCATGCAAAGACTTATATAAGTGCAAAAGAAATCAATTGAAAACAAATGTTACTTGTCTGTACTTCTTTCTAATCCTTCCCCTTATGGTGCGCAAACACATTACTTGTTCATTACATGGAGACAAAGCGTATAATTAAATCCTTGTAGAATTCTCATCACCTTATCTTTAAAAAGTCTGTGTCTTCGCAAAAGGCTGTGCGCCTGCACACTGAGATCAAAAGCCATCAAGCAAAAACACGTTTGGAACATTTTAAGCAAATCTCTACAGCCTCACACAGGCAGTGATAGGGACGCGAGGACAAACGAAGAACTACAAGAAACACCTCCCCTTGCTGGTGAGAGAAGGGTTAGGCCTATTACTGAAGACCAATCAGGACTGGGGGAGCACTGCAAACCTCTGCAGTAAGAGAGAGAGAATGAGAGAGGGGGGAAACAAGGAGAGGAAGAGGAGAGCGAGAGAGTGGGAGATGGAGAGATATCGGGAGTGGGATTATTTGCACTCTAATCTAGTCAGTTAGGCACAGTGGTAGCGTAACAGAGTTAGTCTGATGTAGATCACTCCCACAATTTTCTGAACTGCTAAAAAAATGAAAACCAGAGGATAAACAATTTTGCATGTATCCACGACGGACAACTATTTGCTGGACATCTTCTGACTGGTGCTCATGAAGAAAACACTGAAGACTTTTTACTGTTCAACAGGAATCAGGTGTGATTCCTTCAACGCTCCTTGAGATCATAAGAAATAATCACCAGTTGATCTGCATTGTTGCAGCAATAGAAGAAGTGGATACAGCAAGGTGATCTGGTCGGGAGCCTCTATTTTACTCTGCATGGTGAGTTTTGAACACTTATAGGCTTGATTTGAAGTCAGTCTATAAATAATGCATGCAAGACAGCACAGAAAAACCCCAGCACATTTTTCTAAATGCTTTAAGTTCTCTTGTGTTTCACGTGACTCAATAAACCGAAGGCTTTTGGGGTTTTCACTTGTGTCCTAAGGACATATACGCTACACAGCTTCACATGCATGGCTGTCAGACTCTGCAATACAAGAAGTTCAACTGAGCGCTTTAATTTTATGGTGTACAAAATCCTAGCTTGTGCCTGGTAAATAGATATTGTACTTACCCCAAATTTTCTCAGACATTCAAGCATGAATAAGTTAAGAGAAATAACCTTCTTTACCTGGAAATAACCTTGAAAGGAAGGACATTTCTTGGAAGACATTACGTGAATTTCATGGAGTGACAGACAAAGTAATTCCATCTTTCTAACAGATCCCCGTAAGGGATCATTCTGTAGTACAGCTTTAAGTGTGTCTGTCCCGTCTTGAAAACTAAACGACCATTTCATCAGTGCTGTAGGTTTATAAATAGCAAAATGTCTGTGAAAATAAGTCTTGCTTCTGAAGACAGGAGTATGAGATGTAGTGGTGCTGTTATGTTACACAACAATGATGTAAAGTCCATGTGGAGCTTAGCGGGTACACGACAGAGGCAGATGTGTACACTATTAAGAATTTCCTTGTTGTTTATTCGCTGAGACTATGTTTATAGTCGCTCACACGTTCACCACACTCCTCCACCTAATCCTTCTGCTGTTTCTCACTCCCCATCTCACTCCCTTTGTAAAACTTACCCCACTTTTTTCTTTCGTATTTCAGGTTACTGTAATCCAAAGACGTATGGATGAAGGATTTACAGATGACATCCTGCTCCCTGGCTGAAGAAGCAACTGCTATTACTTAATGATAATAACCTCCTCATAGACTGCTGAATCGAGCCACAGTGCATCCACTTACCGGTGATCACATATGTCATGGTAATTGGACATCCATGTGGTGGCGAAATCTTCAATGATTTATTGTTGTGCTTGTTGAGGGGAAACTGGAGGCCTGCGCTGGGTTTACAAGTTAATGTTGGCTGGAGCCTGAGGTACAAAGAAGGATGTGAAGGCTGGAGAGTGAAGGTCCCTTCCATTAGTGCTCCCTGGGGAGGCAAAGGCCTGGACACTGTCTGGACGCACTGACCTATTCCTAGCACCTTCCGGACATCACCTTGTTACATACTAGAGAACCAGCACGGTGCACGAACAGCTCTTTCTTATGGAGTTGATTTTAATGTTTGGAAGCGTTTTTTCATACTTACTCATCTGAGTGACATTTCCTTAACTATTAGTTGAAAAACAGAAAAGACCAAAAGGCACACTTTAGGTTAAAATATGAGTAACATAGACCAGCAGTGTGCTACAGAAGACTATTTTATGTTATTTTCTTTGGTTGGTTGTTGCTTTTAATTAGGAATATGATGATTTTTTAAGTGTTTTAAGGAAGCCTCTTACATCTCACCTTTCTTCAGTTGATCTGTCAATGCTTACTTGTTCTTCAAAGCAAACATTCACTAGTATAGCTTTTGCCTTGTGGCCAAGGAGCCCAGGAAAAAACCTAAAATTTTGGGCGAGACAGTCAGCTACTTTTGAGCAGCTCTGGATAAAAGGAAAAACCTTATTGGGGGGCTCTGCTAGAGCGGAAACACTTCCACTAGCTATGTTTGGATGTGATGCTTCTCCCTGTGGATCCAGCATGGACTGCCTGCCCTGATTACACAGTCCTGGTGTTCAGATAACTCTGGAGTTAAAAGGTAAATAAAACTATTTTCCACATGTTATCTGGAATACCATTGGTGAATAATGTTAACAGCATATAAGCATTTTTTGAGTCCTTTCAGAATTCCTGTTGAGTCTTTTTTATTATTACACCATTGCCTTGTTTTAAAATGGTCAATGTTTGTTTAAAAGTTATTCAAAAGAAATACTTCTCCATATTTCAATGTGCATCTTTTAGACTTGGTGGTATGGAGGGATATTTAGGTAGAGTTTATCCTTAAGAAGCAGTTTAAGTATTTTTCAACATGAAAATTGAAATCCAGTAACACATCATATTTAACTATTTCACCAATACGACGCCCTGGTGTACTGTTACATGTCTTATTGCTCAAAATTTCTATTTAGAAATATGCATAGAAGATACATAAAGTGCATTTTTTGGCTGTTTTCAGTCAGCCGGAAACTTATAGATCTTCTGTAAGGCCTTATATTCTTTAGGGAATATGCACAGACGGTAGCATTTAGAGTTTCTTATGTTAAACAAGATAATTACGAACACTCTAGTGGTAATGAGATGTTGAGGTTGTTTACAACTAATAAATCTGTGTTCATTTTTTAGTTCCTTAAATAAACATTTAAATAATTTCCACCTTTAAAGCAACACTTCTCTTACACAGTTGGAAGTGCTGAAAGAGATTCTTAAGACTATTTATTGCAGGAAGGGTGGTGATAATTTTAATGCTATTAATTCTGATTCAGAGTTTATTCAAAACTGCCTTATATTTTCATTGGCACAAAAGATGTTGCCAATAAACCACTGAATTCTGAACAAACCCTTTCTATAATACATAATCTCTAATGTTTAAGTTACGTCAGGACATTTAACCGAGACATATCCCTAGTGTGTTGTATTTCACAAAGTTAAAAGTCACAACATTAGTATTAAAGCTGATTTTTTTGTAACCGTCCAGAAATGAACAAACGAAGACTTCTTTTAAACATGTTCTTTGAGGTATTTCTTCTTCTCCTTCCTTCCAGGATAATGCATATTTTTCCCTGCCGACAAAAAGAAGCCACCATGAGCAACATCACTGTCACTGACAACACAGAGCCCATCACCAGTGCCATGAGTCCAGTGACCCCTGACCCATTCCCTGTTAGCTTTCAGATCTCCCTGACAGGCTTTCTGATGCTGGAAATACTGCTAGGTCTAAGCTCCAACCTTACGGTGCTTGCCCTTTACTGTATGAAGTCGAACCTCATTAGTTCTGTCAGTAACATTGTCACCATGAACCTCCATGTCTTGGACGTACTTATCTGTGTGTGCTGTATCCCCTTGACAATAGTGGTAGTGCTCCTCTCTGTGGAAAGAGATATGGCTCTCATCTGCTGTTTCCATGAAGCCTGTGTCTCCTTCACAAGTGTTGCCACAGCTGCTAATGTGCTTGCCATCACCCTTGATCGCTATGACATCTCTGTGAAACCAGCCAACAGGGTGCTGACCATGGGTCGTGCTCTAGTGCTACTAGCCTCAATCTGGGTGCTGTCCTGCATTAGTTTTCTTGTGCCGTTTGTTGAGGTCGGCTTCTTTGCTCAAAACCACAAGGAGCTTAACCAGACAGTGGTGGAGAATAAGGCTCTGAACCTGAACACTGAACCTGGCTTCTATTATCACTTGCTCGCTCAGATCCCTATTTTCTTCTTTACGGCAATTGTTATGCTCATTACCTACTCAAAGATCCTGCAGGCACTCAACATTCGAATAGGTACACGTTTCCACGCATCACAGAAGAAGAAGGCTCGCAGGAAAAAGCAGCCATCCACGACAGCCATGTCAGCACAACAAGAGACCACAGATGCATCTCAGAGCAGCACCAGGCGCAATCACACACTGGGCATGCGAACGTCTGTCTCCGTCATCATTGCCCTGCGTAGGGCTGTCAAGCGCCACAGAGAGAGGCGAGAACGCCAAAAGAGGGTTTTTAGGATGTCCCTGCTGATTGTGTCCACTTTCCTGTTGTGCTGGACACCAATCACAGTTCTCAATACGGTCATCCTAAGTGTGGGCCCCAGTAACCTCATGGTCAGGTTGAGACTTGGCTTCTTAGTGATGGCTTATGGGACCACCATCTTTCACCCTTTGCTCTATGCCTTTACAAGGCAGAAGTTCCAAAAGGTCTTAAAAAGCAAGATGAAAAAGCGTGTAGTTTCGATCATCGAGGCTGATCCTACACCTAATAACGCGATCATTCACAACTCCTGGATCGACCCGAAGAGGAACAAAAAGGTGACATTTGAGGAAAAAGATGCACAGTTAAAATGTCTTTCTTCTGAGGATATAGAGTAAACAAACTGATTATCTTAAGGTGAAACACAGACAAAGCAGCTAAAATTGACTTAACGTCATCATGAAAAAGGGAAAAATGTATTCCAAAGCAGAACTGTAAAACTATATGTGCAATAAAATGTACAAATGTAGAAGATGGATAATTTATTATTATTTCTTGAGAAGTTTCATAGAGGTATTATTGTACTGTAGATATTGCATGGCCTTTTGTAACAGCGACAAGATATTATGTAAATAAAATTACATGTACAGGATAGGTTAAAAAAATTATTTAATTAGAGAGATGTAGGAAGTGGTTTGTAAATGTATATTTATAATACATTTTATGTTCACATCCAATGCAGCTTTCTATTCTCCACACCCTGGGGGAAAATGTTTGTGAATCAGTAACAGCTGTGAGATTACACACATTTATCACTTTTCTTTGACACCAGTCCCAGTGTTCTCCAGCAACCACTAACCTTATTGCTTGGAAGCTTTTGAGAACAATAAATAGAGGCCAGGAACAAAGACAGGTCATATACAGTGCAGGTGAGAAGTTTACATATGTTTGTCATGGGCATTATTTTGAGGTTCTTTAGAATTATTGTTTTTTGATGGGGGAGTGATGATGCAACAAACAGCTTCAAATGTTACTAAAAAATACATACGATAGGACAGGTTTCAATTTTAAGTAGAACTTTAAGTTGTTCTCATCCAGCAAAGTTTTTTACAAGCAGGTGAATGTACATACTCCCCTATTATAGTTTTGTGTAATTTTCTTTTTACAAGTTTCAGGGGAAAAAATCCTCCCTTTTGTATCCATCACATAGATCCCGGTTTAATTCTTGCTGAATATTTGACCACTCATTTTATCAGCAATAAGAACCTCGTTTAAAATGGTTTGTCTCCAGGTACGGGCTGGATTTTGTGAGGAAGTTATACATTTTTTAACGGTTTTTGGATTTGTCAACTTTACCGATTTCAAAACCAAGTATAACAATAGTGTTGGGACCATTATCCTTTTCAAACATTCTATTGTATAAAAGGTTTATCCACCTGACCCTACCTAGCAATATCAGAGGGAATTATTTGGTTAAAATGATTAGAAATAATCCAGTAATCACCACCAATAATGTCTATTATAAGAAGGAAGTTGCTGGAACAACAGTCCCTCTGTCCACTTTGAAAATAATTTCATATCAACATTGAGTGAGAGAGTGCAGACCAAGACAAAACATCTTTCCACCAAAATTAGCACCTTTAAGCTTGGATCAATTTTACAACTGCAACAGGAACAATCCCTATACGATCTGTAAATTAAAATAGCACACGGTTTGAGCTATTGGGCAAACGTGCCATACGAACTTTCGAGCAAAGTGGTTGCTGCATTTATCCAACGCGTCTTCTTTGCTGCCATCAATAAAAGAGCATTGCACAAAATAAATGATTGTAAAAACAAACAAACTACACTCAAATTAATGGTGAACATATGGTGAAAGATTAGACACAAAGTTGGACAAATAACTGTTTTTAATATACCAATGATCCTAGTTTCAGAGCAAAACTAGCTATGGAATGGATGAAGCGTTTTTCCGAAATAGCTTCAGCCTCACCACCTAAGAAAAACGTATGATTTGCAGTTTAAAGCTAGGTCGGTGCCAGGATGACAACACATATCAATAAGCCTTTATAACCTCATACACACGAATTGTTGGGTATTTTGAGAAAATACCTGTGCTCTTCCACGTTCTCCAGAAAAAATGGCTAAACCATACACAAGTGTGGGTATATATAAATAATAAAAAAGACATATAATTTTACTTAAGGTGTAATTTGTCCCTCAATGGATAAGAGAAAATGTTTAATCATTTCAAATGGTGCAACCAGTCCAGGTTTTTAAAGGTCACAGGAAAAGTTTGCTGCAGAAAACAATAAAAGTTCAAACATGTCATTAAAAGCTCTAAATTATTGTAACATTCAAGCCCATGAATAAGATATGTGAAATTCTTGCTGATGTTATACACAGAGGGATGTTGGTTTTGTAAAAAAAAAAGGCTCAGGAAGTACTGTTTAGAGTTCACCTATCACACACACATTCCACAGGCACAACAGAATATCATGCTTCTCATCATCCCGGCTGACATAAACCAGATATAAACCTTTTTCTTTTGTCTTATGCAATTGATTTTCATTCTTTAATAAAAGCTATAATTGCTTATCATTAAGATGAGGAATTAAGTATAAACAAGGTGGAAATTATACCGTAACACTGTATAATTTTCTTTTCCTGCTTTGAAAAAGCAGGAAAAGAAAATGTTTACTATTCACCTCCTTATATATTAAACTGCTTAACTGCTTTTTGTTTTCATATGTTAATGAAAGAGTCAGAAAAAATGCGGCCAAAGTCATTGTAGTTGTGTTTGGTCTAAGTGACTAGTTTGCACTAAATATGCATGAGATATTTTAATCATGCAGCTGCAGAAGAATTTCAGCAGAGAAAGAGAAGAACGAAATATGCCAGCTTTTGACATTCAGCGTATGCTTTAACAGTGAAGCTAGAAGCCAAAATTTCATTTTGTGGTTTTATATAGAGTTGTACTTAGTTGGCATCCGTCATTTCATCCTCAGGTTCATGATCGTCCTATATGTGACATGTATATAGAGTTATAATGCATACAAGGAGCTACAAACTAGTCCCAGGGCATCTCCGTCATCTCCGTCATGAATCTATTGCATGCCCACCTTTGGTGTTCCACATATGGTTGAAAATCAAAAAGCCCCTTTAAATCCACAAAACCTGAAGCTGTTGGCTACCAGACTGATTGCATAGCCTCAATCAAATACATGTCTGGGCGTCAGTGTCTGGTTAGTGGCACAGCAGAGAAAATTGAGGTTGGAATGTTGAGGTAGGAAAGTATCCTTATGGGCCTAGTTTAAAGCGGCAGCCAGGATGTTACGGAGCCTTAAGGACACATCAGATTGAGAGTGAAGATGGAAACAGAGCAAGCAACAGATTTACTGTTAGATGTGTAAAACTGACCTACAAAGATTTAACATTAATATTTATGCAGTATTTTAGGATATTTTTGAAGATGGCTTCAACTGATGTGTTATGAGTCACAGGTTTTTAATTCTGCAATGTTGCTCCGTAACCGGGCGTGGATGCCCAAGAAGTAGACTCGAATAAGGGGTGCCATCTGCTGAGGGCATCATATCAAACCCAACTGGGGACTACTTCCATAAGCAATGTTTAACCAATGTTTGTGTCTTTCACACCATAAAGAATTGGTCAGTAAATTATTTGCTATTTGAGATGTCCAGAAAGGTAATTTACAGACTTTTTAAAGAGTGTATTGGCTCCTTGTTTAGACATGTAATGAATTAAAGCAATGATTTCATAAATCTGAAAAAGAAAAAGGAAGTTGTTCAGTCAGGCTTTAATAACTATTTCAATTACATTAATCATTCAGTCAGATCTTCACAATACAGAAGGAAGAGACCTTTAGCACTGATGAAAATTTGCTTTTAACACAAACCTATGACGTAAGATATATGTACATGAATTTATTTTGTTATGTATAAAATGTTAGACCAACAATATTTCATTAACATTTTAGAAAAATAGATTATATCCACAAAATGCAAAAACTGAAACTCTGAACTACCAGAGAACATGAAAAAGATTTGAGTTAGCATTTAAAATTAAACCGCAATCTAATTCCTAACTTCAAACACTGCCCTAATGAATTAAGATGAGGTTAGTTTGTTCTATTCCTGGGTTTGGCCTTTTGGATTCATCTTTATAGTTGTAAGCAGTACTTTTGCAGTTGTGTTACAGTGTTTCAACCAAACAAGCAGCATACAGTGCAAGACAGAACCTAATTATTGGCTCATAAAATGTTTATGAAATTATGTTGATAAATGATTTTGTAATGGATTAGATTGATCATTTGTAATGTGACAAATAATCCACCCCATTTATGGAATAAATAATTCTCATTGTATTTTTTTACAATCATGATATCTTTTTATTGTCATCTTTAAGCAGGACATATTTATTTCAGGCATAAAATAATGAATTCTGTACAAGGATTCCTAAAGCAAGAAAAAAAAAGAAAAAAGAAACCTAGTATTAAAACTGTAAAATATTGTCATATCTGACATTTAGTTTATTTGTTTTGTCTTTCATAACCTCTGTTGATACAAATTTTCCTAAAGTCAAAAAAAATATTCAGGTAAAGTCATGATTTTGTATTTTTACCAATTGAAGGACCCTTCTGGAAACACACACACACACACACACACACACACACACACCCACACACACACACACACACACACACACACACACACACACACTGGAACAAAATAAAAATAAAATCTGCCATAGCACAAGTTTCATCTTCTGAAGTAGTTAAATTTGTTTTCTCCAACAGCAAGCTCCAAACTTTTGTCTTCTACGTAATCACTGAGGACATGTTTTTATGACTTTGACAGTAAATAGCAAAGCATAAACATGTAGTTTAGTTTACCTTCTCTGTGAAATAAAATACAAATCCAATAAAACTTGTACATAAATTACAACATATATAATAAAAATTAAAACCTGTGTTGGTAGGAGTTAGACATGCTTTGGAAAGATAACCTAAATATATAGTTTATATAATAATTAGAATTAGGTGAACTGTAAAGATAATATTTGAATAATTTTAATAACCAGTTGCATCTTACCATAGATTTTGTCATTTTTATTTTGTTGTACTTGAAGTAAATCAGCTCATTCTATTATTTCCAAAAGGTAATTGTAGGTAGTGTTAAGCGTTGTTTTTAGCGATGAACAAAGTTCATCTAAAAAAATCTTGGGTTTTTTCTCCACCATTAGTTTACCACAATACCCACAATATTGAAAACTGTTATTTACGCTTTCTTTAATGTCCTCCATAACAAAGAACATCTCCAAAAGCAACACTGCAGGTCCAGAAATGGTGTCAGGCCAGTGTCACACCTAATGTAACAGTGCAGTTGAAAAACCCCAAAAACGTGAATATCCAGTCCAGGGATTATTCTATAGACTAAATCAACTATAACTACAAAACACTTGGAAAATCTTTATAGAATAACATATTTTTTGAGTACAATGTATTTACCAAAATAATAGAAAATGCTAGAGAAACGTATGTATCTAATTCTCTTTTAAATATACTACAACTACTTTCCAATAAAGTGTAGAGATCCTCTTATCCACATAGTGAGTATAATTAATGTACCAACAAAAGTAAATGCAGTATGTAACATTTTTACAATGACAGCGCAAGACACGCCTCCTGGCTCTGATTGGCTGGTCTTGCCTCAGGAGCTTGTTTATATGGGTACAAGAAAAAGAAAGGAAGACTTGATTTTTCCAAAGATTATCTGTCTCATCTTCTACTTTCAGCATATACTGATTTTGTTTAGCAAATATGAACATAAGTTGCTTACTGCACCTTTAACTTGGCCGAACTTACTTTCTCGAGATCCTGACTTAGCCTCAACAGTCAATATGCTGAGTTTCCTTAGAAATACACCTTTTGAACCTCTTTGGATAATTAACTTAGCTTACTGTCCTGTTTGATAACTAGAATCAAATCTTAATAAACTGAATACTCAAAAATGAGAGAAAATAGAAAGGTAAAAGTGGAAAAAACAGCAAAAATAATGACAGTTTCAGAGCAAGGGGGATTTAGATTTTCATGTGGATCCTAATAAAGTACTGAAATTGCCCTTTGTTGAAGTTTTACAAATCAAAAACTTGGTTTTTAATATTCTGCTGTTAGAGCAGAGTATTAAATAGTCCAGATTTGAAAAGTCTAGGTGTTGTAGTTTAACTACAGTAGATAAAGAATACTGAAGATAGTGGAAAAAATAGGTGGAATAGCCCTAATCTATTTCCTGAATAGGAA
>JAVLVB010000079.1:780229-804446 GCA_032876305.1 Orestias chungarensis | reverse complement strand
GCTGGAGGTTTCTTCCTGTTAAAGGGGAGTTTTTCCTCTCCACTGTCGCTACATGCATGCTCAGTATGAGGGATTGCTGTAAAGTCAACGACAACACAAGCCATTGTTTCTGCCTGCTGATTCCAGAGGAGTGAATGCTGCAAGTCAATGACTCGATGCAATCTGCTGGGGTTCCCTAGATTGGAAACTTTTTCAAATTGATTTGTTAGAATGTATCCTTGATTTTAATTGATTTTTTGTAAAGTGCCTTGAGACGACACCTGTTGTAAATTGGCGCTATATAAATAAACTGATTCTTGATTCTTGATTCTTGATTCTTTCCTATCCACTTTCCTTGTTCAGTGTAGTCAGCATCAACGCTGCTATTTCCTTCTGTCTATACAACATGCATTATGTTCTTCTATCTCCCGGTCAATGGGTACCTTTCTCAGACAACCAGTCCCAATTCAGATGCCATCTCTTCAGGCCCACTCTCTATCTCGCCACAGACACAGAATAAAAGCCCGGAAAATCACATTACTCTGTTAGTATGGAGCCTCTATTACATTAGATCAGCGAACACTCAACTGTAATTCTGCTACTGTAGAGAAAAAAGAAAGTGAATTGAACACACCGGGCCGGCACAGCTTGACAAATTGTTGCTTGTGGTCATTTTCCAAGTGTTACTCTCTCCAAGCCACATTTAGAGAGATTGAAGTACATTTCACAGAGTTGTAAGATGTACGACATTGATAAAAGGCGAACCTGTAATCTCTGGGAAAGAGAGCATTTTCAGAGACAGAAACCAGAAATCGCAAACCACCAGACAACAGAGTATGACCTCTACCAGCAATGACCTTAATGGCATTAGTGTGAGGTGCTGAAGAATACAACACAAAGTCTGCTCTCATATTAGCTCTGTTTAGATTAGTGTTCCATGTCTTTAGCAGCACAGAGCAGACAGATAATAACAAGCATTCTACTATTTTTAAGAACTCTTCTGACAGAGAATAGATGAATCATCAGGGGTAAATAAGGATACGGATATTCATAAGTTTGCTTTTGTGAGTGTTAAAAATTCATGTTTCATGAAATTTGCCATTATGAGCCAAAAAATCTTACTTAACCATCGGAAAAGAAAAGTGGCCTGACTGGCAACTGGACAAAACTTAAAAGTCAGAAGTTTTGTTTTGACACGACTTGGTCCACTACCTCTACGCACTTGTCCTTTTGCTGTGCAACCATCTAGCACCTTGTGTCTCAATTCCCATAGTGTCTCATCTGCAGCTACTGCAGCCTGGTTTATTGCGTGTACAGACTCTGTCCTACTTTATATGTTTGTTATGTCAGGCAAAGACAGAATGTCAACTGTGGACGAAAGAGGATAAATGGCAGGAACAAGATTGCTTCCCTCCAGTTTTCCTCACAGTAAACTACAGCTTTCTTGTGATTACACCAGCAACCATTTCTCGACATGAAGAGACGTGAATAGGGTCACCATTACACCCTCTCAACAAAGACATGTAGTTTGAATATGATATGACATGGTGAGCATTCATATTCAAAAGAGCCTTTTTATGTTTTAACTCTTCCAAGCCATTGAATAGTAGGCAATAAAGTTGCAAAACATAAAATCTGTTTTCTCTGGAGTGAGGGCTTATTTGTTCGTCTCCCAACAAGTAAAGAGAACATAGCTGCACAAACCACCTATTACATATCACGCTTCTACTTCTATCACATGATAAATTTAATTACAAACTAGCATGTAGCACTATATACGCCTTTGCTATGGAATATAAGTGAGAAAGACCAGTTCTATTTATACTTATATGTTGGAAAACGTACCTGCGTTTTGAATAATAAATAGGATGGCTGCTAAAGTCATATTTTTGACTTGAAAAGTCTCAAAGCTCCCTTGCACTAAAGATCCAACATGGCAGCTGTCTTTTTATAACATCAGATTAGCAAAAAAAAAAAGGCTTATTTGCAAATTATGTCAAGAAAGCAGCTATGGATAGGGTTCTGTATCCTGCTGCTTTTTTATTTCTTCAATCTCTAATAACTTTCCGTTGTGTATGCTCAACCCAGAGAACCTCTCATTGTTCCTCATGCTCACTACCTTCAAGAAAATCAGTTTAATCTCTGGATCACTGTATCTTACATTTGGCCACCCCTCCTTTGGATTCCACCAGCCTTTTTCTGCACAATCTGTCTGCTCCAGCTCAAAAGCCTACAGCCCCGGACATCCACCATCAGCAGAACCCTTAACCCTCAGCTCCGCTCACTTCTCCCTGCCGTCTTCCTCTCCAACTACAAAGTAACATCCACCCAACAATAAGCATCTCTAAACAAACCTCTTCTCACCAACTCTGTGCCTCCTTCCAGTGTTCTGGATTCCCCGACCTCGTTCTCTAGCCGTTCCTGCTCCAAGAACGAATTCTCTGTTCAACAAACCTTAAAAATCTGATTCTTTGTCTCCTGAGAGTTTCCTGTCTATACGGGTAAAGGCTTAAACAAAACATGACACCTTATATTTTGTACCATATACCTTCTATTCAGAATATGTATCTATCTAATATGTGTCTATGACAGAAATGTATTATGTTCTTCATATATGGTACATGTATTTAGAGGAAGAATGGAATTCAATACATTCATTGAAAGAAAGGATAATGGATGTGGTAATTACAACGAAATGTCATGCAGCAGTTGTCAGCGTGGTGCCAGGCAAACCACGAGTAAAATAGTTCTCTCTATAAAGGTCACTTGAAGCAGAGAAGTTAGAAAACTTTTAAATTAATTTAAAGCATGAAATACATACAAAAACACACTCAGTTAACTTACCACTGAGAAAAACGTCAGCTTTATCTACCAGAAGGATGGACTGTCTTTAACTACAACTGTTTATTTAAAGTTGATCAGTTTTAAAGGGTAAATTAATGATTAAATATTAAATCCAAGAAAATACTACAAGAAAAATCTAGGATAGGTCTTTACAACTTGATGCTAAGAACGACTCTAAAATGGCCTATTGGGGGTGAGTGAGGTTCTATAACAAGTAAAAAGTTATCATCAACATTTTGTACATGACAAAAACTGTAAACATGATGTCTAGAAGCTCAAAAGCTCAAAAGCATAAATTAATAATGAGGTAATAAAAGGACTATATTAAGTTAGAAAAGTGCAGCAAGAATGAACTGAAATTATTATCTGTAGTAAAGACCCATTCAATTAATTAGAAAATGATTGAATATATTGATATTTGTGGGAAATATGATTATTTAACATTTTCAAACCAGAAATGTGGACTAAAGGAAAAGTCTGTTTACTTGGTATTTCGGTAATGAACATATGAATTTACAATAGGAATGATATTTTTCACAAGTGAGTTTTACAAAATAGTTATGGTATTAATTTTGTGCGCGTAAAAGGGGTTTTGGAAATAAATTAACAAGTCAATAAGGACATTACTGACAGTAAAACTTATACAGCCTGCCTTTTCTACTGTTCTGTTTTAACTGTAATCTCTTCAATGCAAAATACTTAAAAACAAATGTTGCTAGTAAAAGGTGACTAAAAGCTACCTAGAGTTATTAGGTACTGGATATGAGTAATCTCAGTCAGGATGAAAAATAAAACTTTTGGAGTGCATGGATATTTCATTAGCCCATGCACTGACAACTTTAAAATAGTAAAAATAAGAAGAATTGTTTTACAAACAAGGCAGTAATATACCTGATTCAGCCATGCCTGAAAGCACTGAATTTATACAAGTGGGTTTGTGTTCCTAAGGTCAGTCACAGGCAGGACCTTACGTAGTTGCTGAAAATTGTAAAATCAAGGACACAAGCAGCTAAAATGAGTTTTCCTCTGCTTCCCCGAAGGGAAACTGAGACGAGGTCGTATATGTGTTCATTGAGCACTTTATCAGGCATGTCAAACGTTACTGGCTGGGATCTCACTTTGCTCTTCAAAAGGTGCCTTTCTTTTATATATTCGAACACAAACCTGCAGGGTTCATGTTGACATGATTGGATTACATAATTCCTTTAGACCTCGCAGCTGAACAGAAAAGGTTGTTCCTAAGATGTCTCTTTAGTAAATCACAAATTAACTGCGGCAAATCATGTATTTTTGGTTTGAGATTCAAAGGCCACATCCAGGTGTCTTGACCTGCAGAACAAAGAGATTGCTTTAAAAGCCCTTCTCTGGAACAGACAGAGACATTTCTAAAGCTTTGGGTTTAAAGAGTCCATAATAAGGGGCAGTAATGAAAATTTGGGAAAGGATTTTTGTAAGCCTGTCGGAAGATTGTTCCGTCTACCAAAGTTACACCTAGATTTCATCAGTGAACTAAAGGACAAAGGGGAAAACCCAGAACAACACCTGAAGCTCCGCAGACCTCAGTTATGTTCAGTCCTTGTCAGTCATGGTTTTAGAATGCAATAGTCAGTTCTAGACAGACTGCAAGCATTTTTAAGCAGAATTTCAAGCCATACGTTTATTACCTCATGCTTGAGGTATAGTAGTAAAGTCTACATTTAAGTCTATGAGGGTTATAAATCACGTTTTAACATGTATTCAATTACTGTATGGAAAAGACCATAGAATACACTGTGTAAGTACATGAGAGAAGTTTGTTTTTTTTTCTTCTCACTTTACACAACTGCTTAAGTGGATGATGTGCACTAACAGGTGTAGAGGTGGTCCTTGCTGAAAGCCATAATCCCTACAGAAACAAACATGTTGGGGGCGGCCTCTATAATGTCATTGAGAACTGTAAGGTGTCTTATCTGTTCCTAAAAAGCTGTGACAGGGTGAAGCTGTAAACAGTTCTCAGCTGAGTGCTCCTCAGTCAGCAGTCAAAGATGTTTTTTAATTTAATTTTTTTTATAGAGGAAGCCTGTGTAATTACACTTTGAAAGCTGAATACGTCAGAGAGGAGAATATATAAATAATTATTTTTGGAGTGGAATGGCGGAAAACAAAGTAATGTTCATCAAATATTTGACAAAAGTATGCTAGATTTTAAATCAATTCAGACTTGTAAAATGTTTTTGTATGTTTTAATGTTTTTTGTCACTGTAAAATATGTTAAATTATCAAAGGTTTCAAAACAAGCAATTTAACCTCACCGGTAAATATTTGAGATTGTTGAAAAATAACAATTTTATTTAATTTCAAAATATTACTCATACATTTTCTTTATCCATAAGCTAACATTGCCCCCTTCAGGTTGTTTGGGACAAATGCTTGTGTGTAGGGAAGGTCAGGGCTAAGCAGCTACCACTGAGAATCACTGTCTATAAATAATACATGAAGGAGAAAGAAATGGAGAATACCAAAAGAAAAAAATAGGTTCCCTGGTAATATTAACATCAGGAGTCAGGATTGTATACATGGGAAACAGAGTAAACTGGGTTTGGGGTTGACAGACACATCAGATACGATGAAGTTTGTAGCTGTACAGTAACAAAGCATCTAAAAGGGGCTGCATATGCCTACAGTAACACACACTTGGATTTTGGTTTTCTTATGTTCTGCATGCAGTGTATTATTGCTATTAATACCAATTTGAATAGAAGACTGAAATAACAACCAGCTTGAATTTATTTAGAACCAGACATCTACACAAGGCTATTTTTGTAATGCAGCATGTAATGTGAGATCACACCCGGCAAACACCCTGGCTTCCAAACACTTACTGGGGGAAATAAGACTTTGAAACCAGAAGCCAAATCTCCATTTTTTTGCAACCCACACTTACAACAAGATTTTTGATAGGTTTTAATGCTTTGATCATTTGTTAACTCCAAGGGGAATGACTAAGGTTGTCAACTACAGGGTTTTATTTTGAGGTCTGGGTGTTGTGATGTTCGTCCGCAGCTGCTGTGACTGTGTGAGCACATTAAGATTGTGCCTGAGTGAGGGGACTCTCCAACACTTTGAAACTTAAACTTTCACACGGTGAGTTAAAAGCTCAGTTTACTTCTGTTTTTGTGCAAACCCGGAAATGAGAAAAGCTATTTTCAAATTGAGATTATCTGTAGGTTTTGGTGCTTGTGAACCTCGAAACTAAGCTTATTGATAAAGAAATGTGTGCCAAGCCTGTGTAGTTTAATAAATAACACGTAAAAATACCTGAAAAATGTTAATCTTCAGCATTTTATTTACTGACTGTATTCTCAGTTTTGCTTTATTTTACAGCACATCTTCTGTCCATTTTTCATCCAGACAGGTTGCCATGACTATCCAGTGGACAGTTGTGGCTTTCTTCTTGTATGCTGAGATAGTTTTCAACCTCATCCTGTGCATACCTTTTATATCCGCACAGAGGTAAAATAGCTTGTTATTTTAGCATAAGTCCAAGATATGAAACCAAATTTTACTCCCATGTAGCTATCATTGTTCTGCACTGATTATGTTACTGTACATTTTTGTGTGCTACAGAAAGGGTAGATCCACTAAATCCTTTTGTTTGAATAAGTAGCTGTATGGGGCAACATTCAAGTAACTCTTATGGTATATTTCTTTGCAGATGGCATTTAGTTTTCAACTGGAGAATATGGAGCTGGTTAGCTTCATACTGGAACAAGGTTTTCTTTGCAATGATAATGGCGCTTGTTGTTCTTTTCATTGGTAAGCACAAGTCATTGGAGTATGTTTTTCAAATTTTTTTCACCTTCTAACAACAACTTTGATGCGTCTCCTTAAGTCTATTTTATTTTGCTTTTCACAGATATCTTAAGGCTTAAGATATGTGTAAAAAGCAAAATAAAATAAAATCATAGAAGTGTTGGATCCCTTTGTACTCATATAAGGAAACACATTTCTGAGTCTGAGAACTTCTGAGTTAGGAAAGCATAAAACATCCTATGGAGTTGGAAGTTTGTATGTAGTGAATTAATGGTATTAGCAATTGATTTGTCCATTTAACAGTTTGTATCTCATTAAAGCTGTTTCAGATACAGTGCTCCAAAATCTTTATTTCTAAATAAGTAAAGTTCCTTTACTTACATAATTATTGTTTGACAGTAGTAACCACCAAAATTGTCTTATTTTCAGTTAATACAACAGGACTGCTATCAATTTAGGTGAGCTCTGATATCTGATTCATTTCTACCGGGACATAAATACTGCTGGTCTGTGTATTAATGAATAGATAGATGGAGCTATTTATCAAGTAATCCTGGAAGAAAACTTGTTGGACTCTAAAGGCTAAACTCCCAGCAGCACAACAAATACATACCCTACACAAACAACTGTATCTGCAATGTGCTTAAACTACCGAATAAAGGCTTAGACCAATGGTAAATCAGAATCTGTGGCAAGCATTAAACAGCTGACAGAATGACTAAACCTAAAGTATTGTAAAAGGAAAATAGGATACTTTATGTTGCCATATATTAGACAGTTTATGGTCATAATGTGATAAAAAATCAAACGCTCAAGGGGCATAAATACATATGTAGGTACTACATAATATTATAATATAATATAAGAGATGTCAAAAACAATTTATAATTCCTATAATAAATGTTATCTAATCCAAACCACAGATGCTGTCCGAGAAGTGCAGAAGTACTCATGCCCCGAGCCCACCCACGATGCTCAAGCCATCCCAAACCTACATGACCATCTCCTCATGAAGTTGTTTAGGGCCCAAAGAAACCTTTACATGTGTGGCTTCTCTCTCTTTCTCTGGCTGTTAGTGAAATTCTTCCTTACTCTGGATACAGAATACATTCTGAGGACTTGTTTTGTCTTAATCATTGCAGAACTTAAAGTTATTTGTTTCTGTTCTTCCGTCATGCAGTGTCATGCGGCGACTTGTCACTCTGCTAAACCAGAGTGCAGAGGATTTGGAAAACAATGCAGGTCTTCACACACAGATGGATAATGCACTTAAAAATAATGAGAAGCACCAGGAGGACAATGAGATCCTTAAAAAAGTGAGAATTTGAGTTTTAGATAGTAATCTAGTGATTAATGTGAACAGAACCAACTATTTCTAGTAAAACATAAGACAGTTGTGGTTTCCTGACAGAATTGACAAATATTCTTGTTTTGGACTTACTTATCAATCAGGACTTAGAGTCCAAGTTGATTGACCAATGTCGGTTCTCTTGGAATTCATTTCTATTTTTTAGTTTTCTTTTAACTACTTTTTAAAAACTGAAAAATAAAATAATTTAAAAAAAACTTTTGGAAACTCTGCATATAGATTTCAGAGAGACAGATTGAATAACTTTTATAAAATCAAACATCCAATCAATCTAGTCCTCTGAATAGTGCCTCTGGACCTCTTGCTTTAGGTTATGTTTTTTATTTATTAATACCTAAACCAGATTCATATTTTTAACCAGTAAGCCATTCTTATAAAAATGTCTAAATAGTGTAAATATAACTATAGTTACAAAAACAATTTCCCAAATTTCCAAGCTACAAAAGTTTTTTTTATCAGTCTTTAACTGTTATCTCCACAACTGGCATTCATAAAATCTGTAGTTCCTGTTATACAATGTAAAAAAAAGCAAAAACAAGGCAATTTGCTAACTAAGGATGATCATGTTTTCTTAGGCTCTCCTTGAAAGGGAACAAACCACGTTCACAGCAGAAAATGAACACAAGACAGAGATCGAAAAGATTCAAAATCAACTAAAGTCTGCTGAGGAAGGTGAGTTTTACTTTTTTTTTTAAACCAGCAGTATTTACTAAAAACTGTGCTTTATTTTTGGGATTTTTTTTAAACGAACTTCTCCTTGCTCATATATGTTGTGTTTGACCTGGAGGGCTAAATTTTTCCAGAAAACACTCAAGGAGCCTTGATTCTTTTTTTTCCACCCACTGAATATTTATCATATCGTACTCTCACAACTTAGTGACAGTTCTAATAAATACGTAGAAAATAAAACCTCTTTTTTTATTTTTTTTTGTTGTTGTAAAGGTACTACTGCAGCTTTAACTTCAAACAATCAAAACAAAATAGAAGATTTTTCACCTTCAGTGCTGCAGGAAACAATAAAATAAAGGGGCTTGCAAAGGTCATATGAGACCCTAAACTGAATTAGATTTGGGTGCTGAGGAAAGAACAGCCGTATCACCTTCATCAGCTACAGTAGTAAAAGCATGTACACTGTTTTCCCATTTCATGCATGTTTTGTTATTAACTTGTGAGCCGACAACGTATGTCATAAACTGTCAATTAATAATGACATTGGTCAGTTTGCATTACTCGTTGACTAAAAAGGTCCCAGAATAAGATTTCTGAGAATGTAATCGTTTTAGAAATATAGCGGCCAAATTATTATATCTCTGATTTAATAATTTGGGACTAAAATTGACCAAGCTCAGTGAGAGAATGTACAATGAACTTAAAAATCTATGTATTTTTCCTCTTTCAAGATTTAGAGGTTATAAATTGTGAATTCAACTTTTCCTAAATTTTTATTCTAAACATGTCATGAAAGATATTTTTTGTAACTGACTCAAAGGTACAGACTGTTTTAATTTCCAGCTGTGCGACGATCTAATGCTGAAGTTTCAGCAATGGAAAAGCAGGCCAAAGGTCTGGCGCAAGAGTGTCACAGACTACTAAGGGAACACCTTCTCCTGCAGGTATGAGACAGAAACTCAAGTAACAAAATAACTTCACTCTAATTACCTCTATCTTATTTAGTTACTGGTGTTATGCTCAATCCATAGAATCGTGCGGAGGATAAAAAAGATCAGTGATCCCTTGGGTGTGACGATGACTGGGTTTACCTTCACCTCCCTCAGAGATGCATGAAGATGGTACAGCAACATCAGACACCATATATATTTATTTATCACTCATATCTTTAGGTTTGATATATTCTGTTGAAGCACATTAGGACATTCGTTTTATTAACTGTTAAAGTTTAGGCAAATTGTATGCCATTTATTGAATAAAGGCATATTTTTTATGTTGTTGTGATGGCATGGTAACTATTGCAATAACACTCCTAAACATGCATGAAAACATTGTTTAATCTAGAAATGGATGGAAAATTTTTTTGGGTTTATTGCAGCTCATGATTCTTTATAAAACCTGAGGTCCACAAAAATGCTGCACTACTTCTAAGACTACAAAAACAACACTAAAAGACTCCATAGCACATGATTTCGTTTAACAAGAAACATACAACAAACAACTGTATTTATTAATTACTGAGTACATTTCCAATGAGGCTGTTGACATGAAACTATTATTAGATATTCGTAACAACTAATCCATACACTCAGAAAAGATAAAAATCAAACGTAAATTACATCCATTAACTGCTCACAGAGAGGTTTTGAAAGAACTCGTATTGTCAGGTACAGTGTTTATAGTAAAACAAATATTATTACACTCAGCCAACCTGACCTTTTTAGAACGATCAGAATGAAATACTGAGAAAATATATCTTGGCCATATCAGAACCAAACCAAAGATGTCACTGCACACATCACACTAAAAACACCTTGCCAACAATGAAAATAGGAGGTGAGAACATTGTGCTTTAATTGTGTCAATAATCATTGTGAATTCAATAATCACAGAAATCCTATGGAGCCCATCTGGTGACATTTACATTAGTTAAAGTGTCTTTACACATATAAGCCACTTTCCCATTCGGTTTTTCCACAAAATGCTGCATTATTATGTTGTTACTACCAATCAAACAAGTTGTTCTCTTGCATTATTAATTATTAAATTATTTTTTTCTCTGATGTCAACAGAGAAGATTGTAGAATCCAACCCCAAGTTAATGTAAGAAACTGAAGATTACTGTGTTTAGAAGAAGACACCAGAACTTTAAAGAAATGTCGAACGTTTGAAAGAGTTTTTCAAATTAATCTATGTTAAGCACTAACTAACCTGACAAAAAAACTTGATCCTGATTTCATTTTCTAGGTTTCAGCCCCTTTATTTAATGTCAGCTTTCGTCACACTTAATCATAACCTGTGTTACTGTTAGTCACACTATCCTCCAATGCCTTTAAGATTAAATGAAGGGAGGCTTATTGTTTTGTTTCATTACTTTATGGTTTGGTAGAAGACATGTTTAGAGGAGTTGTTTAAAATCTACCAACCTTAATTTGTACTGATTCAGAACTATGCAGCTGAGAAGCACATCATGGCATGGTAGTTCAGGGTGAAAAAAAAACAATTATGTTTGTATCAATGTTTTTATCCCATATTTTATCAAGGAAGTTCACTATATTACTGTCAGAGATTAAGAAAAATCAGTCTCATAGCATTAGCATAGGAAGTATCTAACATCCTGAACAATGAATTTTTATTTGGTCATGTTAAGTTAAAGAGTGTTTTTTGTCCTGTTTTTTTTTTTGTTCTGCATATTCCTGCCATGTTTGCAGCTTTTAAAACTCCCAGACGCTGCTGTTTTTTTTACGTGAGCATCTGCAGGAAATACAAGAATGTCTGCTATTGCATTGCACGGAAGATGTGCAACAATTGTGACAAATAAAAATGGATCAGTTTGAATGAATTTTAATGCAAATGGATATACGTTTTTTTAGCATAGATTAAATAATCAATTATTAAAGTAAGGGTGTTCACTACAGGTAACCTGTTTCATTCCAGTGTGATACACATAAGTTAACTCATGAAATTGTCACTGCTTAAATTTTTTTATATTAAAGTGTTACTGGAATTATCACTGAAGTCCGGTATGAATTTCATCTCAATTAAGCCCTCAGAACTTTGTGTACTGAAAACAAATCCTGATGTCTTCAATACCTGTTTCCTCAAAGTACTAGGCTTGTAATATTGAGCTAGATGTTGAGTAAATGATCCAAAAAGAGAATAAAAATAAGATAAGTAGGCTTAAATTCACCCTATGCACAACATGGGCAGAAAAAATAGTTATATTTTGAGGCACACAGACTTATCAATGCATTACTGACATGAAAACAATATTTCAGTTAGAATTTTCAGTCTGTTGTACTTGCTACTTACAGCGTAGGTTGCGCAAAGCAATATTAGAAGCAACACTTTCAGGATACAGAGTGGCTAGTTTATCTTGGAGAAAACATGTTCCTGTATTGTTCTATGTGTAAGCATTTTCTAAAGACATTTAAAACCGTTATCCTGATTTATAACCATGGTATATGCTATGGTGTAACTATAGTTGTCTTATTCTGGTATATAGGAACACATAAGACATTAAAAACCAGGCTGAGAAACCAAAAGATTTTTACAGAAAACACAGCACAACTTTATTAAGAAATAAACCCAAAATAAATAAAAAATGTTTCAGATAATGAATTTCGTTTAAAATCACGTACAAATATATACCTGCCTGCTCTGAGATATATTTAACACATGAGGGGGGGGCAAGAGCTTAGTCAGATGAGAGTTCAATGTACTGAAGCTTACAGACGAGTCTCTCTTTCAGGATTGCAGTCAGAGCTCACTATAAATTGCTCACAGTGTATGGAGTTGGTTTCATCTTTCCTCAGCGACGCCAGTTCAGCGTTTTCGTTGCTGAGAGCCTCCTTCTTCTCCCTTTTAATATGTCTTCTGAGAAGAGCAAATCCCCAAATGCAAAGGAGAAAGGAGACTGTCCTCAGACCAAGTGTGAGACCCAGGTAAGCTAACCTGTATTGGAAACAATAGTGTTAGAGGACAGACAGCTCTGTGGTCTTTGGTGCATGTCTAAGTCAAACTGCAAATCCCTTAAGCGATAGTTATCCTTAAAATCCACACTTTTTTATTTGTATTTTAAGACTCTTTCGCTCCTGTGCATTTTAATTAAAGGCACACAATGTCACGGCTGATAGGGCTAGGAATAAAGACAAGGTGGGATTACTGCCCTTTCACCATTCTCCTAATTAGAAACAAACAGTTTGGTCAGAAATTAAAAACCTTGTGGAGCTAACAGAGTGTAACGATTAAAGAAAATCCAGTCGTATCTCTTTTTGCTTCTTCCCAGCCAATTGGAGTTCACACTCTGTTACTTTTACAAAAGGAAGGACTATAAATTACAATATTACTCATCAATGTACATAGTTTCAGATTATTTAGAAGAACAACATGGTAATCGAACAAAACCAATGTAATTATACCAACTTACTATATACATTTTTTTTTTTGACTGGCTACGTTAGCCATATTCCATGGATCCAACCTTATCATGTCCACAACTGGGTGAAAATTCCATTAGAAGCCTAAGCATGATGCTCTGTCATTTTTCTTACACCAGAAGTTGAGATCTCAGTGAAACGATCAAATAAATATTGTATTTACAGAAAAAAATTATGTTTAGGCTTAGAAGAATGTGTTTACAATGCACTTCAAGGTGGGGAGATGCATTCACTTTTCAAGCAAGTCCAGAGAATCTGAAGGAAGGGTAAAAGTGAGACCACAGTTCACTGAAGAAGTAGTTACAGATGCTGTAGCTCAACAGGACAACCCTGAACCACAATTAAGAAATGTTACAGATAAAAAATGACACTGTTGATAGTTCTGATTACTGTGTTTGTATTTTTCCTACCACTATCTGCCATACTAACAGTTTTCAAAACTAAAGTAAGTGGCTAACTTACTGTCAAAAAGAGAAATCACCACTACTCTGTAATGGCACTTAAATGGAGCCAAGCACGGCTGGAAACACATTCACCAAAGGTTAGTTGAGCTTGAAAAATGTAACTTTCACAGAAATCCTTCACTTGCATATTTTTTGAATATACAAAAGGCAGTTGTGAAAAACCTCTTGACTGGCAACCAAATGTCTTTGCGTGCTGAGCATGTGAAACAGATATGTCAAACGATGGAGTGCATAGTGAATGTTTTTAAAGTTATCGGCGAATGTTGCTTTTTATTCATTGGAGAAAAAAAGGGGGCAGGTTACAGCCTTGGAAATACTGCTGTTAATCATAGCAGTATCTTAAAATTGGTTCCTCTTTTGAGTAGATATGACATTTGCCTAAAAAAGTATATAATTAGCCTGGAAGTACAGTGCACAGAGGCAATATGCAGGGACTTTATCAGTTTCTTTTTTTACACCTCCCCTGTTATATATATTTATGTTTCTTTGCACATCTTCTGAATCATCTAATAAAAGACACAACAGGCATTGTTGGGACATTTAATGAAAGGACCACAGAAAGTGAGAAGCTTGTTTTTAAGATGGATTGAGGCAAAATGTGTCCCTCATGTAAAACAATGTCACTTCTGTTTTTTCTCATTCTAAGTACAATCTTCTAACTGATGCCTAGAATCTTAGACTGACCTACAGGTTGCTCTTAACATTGTCCATGCACAGGTAGCCTGTGAGAGATTTTTCTCAACCATTTGATTGATAAAATTGTTGATTATATAAAATTGCCTCAGTCAAAGAGATGCCCTGATATTGTCTGAAGGGATAACATTCAGGGCATTTAAAACTACAAACAGTGATTGCCACTGATTATTCAAAATCCTACAGACTGTGCCAAACATCTTAGTGCAGGTGCAATAATTGTGGCATCATCATTATTATAGGATGGCCAGGTAAGGAGCAGGATAAATAAAACTCTGTGAAAGGCAATAAAAACATAGACCTTTCAACTTTTAACATTGATAAGAAGTTTTCTAAATTTGATCCAATTTATCCATGTTTAAACAGATTGTTTTCAATCTATACGACAGTCTTACTCCAGAAGGAAGGGGTCCTAAAAAGTTAAAAGTAATGTCATTCCTTGCAGGTATTGCTGCTGTGTTTCATTAAAAACATAATCGTTTCCACATTACCTGTAGGATGAAATGTTGTATATTCTGCAAGCACCTCTTTCTCCACATGAGCTGTATGCCCATTTGAGACAGGTGGTATCTATTATGGCTCCAAAGTAGATGGGAGCAGGAATTCCTGCTGTTGTGATGAATAAAGAAAACTTAGTTCATTCAAATAGGAAAGTTTTTTCCAGCATTTAATTGAGTTTATTTATATATTTTGCACATATACAGTTAATCTTAACTAATGTTAATAAGAACCAATAGACTAAACTACTTAACTTTAATATCTGGTAAAGAGTTGTAATATAGGTAAAGTAAAACTAGGTATGTATTACATTTAACATACCGATAATGGCCCAAATAGTAAAACATCAAAAGTATTAACAACCGATATTTCTTTGATCATGTTACAATGATCATGATACCATAGATGCCAGGATGTAGGGTGCTTAATTGAAGTAATCGAGGTGTTAGTCTTGCTTCCCTCATAAGTTTTTTTGCACATTTTAAAGTATTGCATTAGAAAAGGTTAATTGGAAGGATACAACTCGAAATAGCACATATAAAAGGTTAAAACCTTGTTGGTTTTTGGCTTTTATGAAAAAATGAATGTCCTAAAAAAAAGATGGAAACACATTTGAAAGAAAAGTTAGTGTATGTTCTTATTATACTACCTGTTTTTTCCAACCATGAGCAATGTCCACATCTGACAAAATACCACTTTATTTAGCTTGATTGGTTTGCTCCAAACTAGTACGTGGAAACATTTATTATTCTGTTTTTTTTCTAATATTGCAACAATTTAGAAGTACCCTGACAATCTGTATGATATATGATGTGTATGTAGTATCGGTAAATATTGGGTATAGGCCATGACTTTAATGTTATTATCTGATATCTGTATTGGTGCAATATTTTATATTGGTGCATCCCTTGTACAAACTGTCTTGAACACTAAACTTCCTACCCAGAGTGCGTGTAGCCAGTGTGTGGATTCCAAGAGCAAGTGATTTCAACTCCGGCTTAATGCACCTGTAAACAGAAGATGTGGATTGTAAACACTCACAATATTTCAGGAAAGTAAATTAATCCTACTTTTTGTTTGCTTCGTTAGATGTAAAAAATTTTCATTGCATTGTTTATTTCTTACCTAATTAGCAGCATGAGGCCAGGTGTACCCCCGAGAGAGATGATGAAGGAACTGAGAACAGACAGAGCCAAGAAGTATGGAAATACTCTGTCGCAGCTGTGTCTGGGCAAACACTGGCCCAAACTAGCCGTCATGTTTCCTGGTTGGGTATTAGTCACTGCTACACACTTACAGTTGTAAAAACCCTGACAGTAGACAAAACAAATCAAAGTAAAAGGTCAGAGACAGCACATTAGATATTTTAGATTTAAATGTCATGCTTAGTTTGTTAGCTGTATGTGTGAGCAATTGCATGTCAGGTGTCAAACCATGTTCCTTCCAGAGCCTGTTGATGATGTGCATCCAGCTAAACAAGGAGACGCATAGGTAATCCCATTCTCTCCACAAACCGGATCCCAGTCCTTTGTAGAGCATAAGCAACCGGAATTACAGTCAGAAAACAAAGACAGTTCCTGAGAAGACAGATCCTCCACTCTGTTGGTAACAAACAAAATATGTTTATTGCAAACAGCTCTTGTGAAAAAGTGATCATTGTGTACATTATTTAGGAATATAGACAAAAATACATTACTTTAATTTTAGCAGATAGTTTATAAAAAAAAGTGCCCTACAAGAGAATACACTACAATAAAAATCTATTTAAATCATTGATTGTAAACTGAGGCACAGAGGAATCTTTTCTCCTAGTCAGCAACCACTGTAAGCAAGTAAAGTCTGGTGCATTGCGACCAAAAAAAATACTTCAATTAAACTATCCTAAAAGGCTAAAACCAGTGTAATCTGGTTTCTTCCATCTCAAAAACCTGTTCAAACTGACCAAATCTCTTTAGACAGATTATTTTGTGTAAAAATTCTCGCAGTGGATTTGCTAAAGCTTTTCAAGAATTTCAAGGATGAACCTTGGTTGTCTGGCTAACATGTTTGTCTCAAGAACAAAAACAGACCAAACAGAAAGAGAAAGAAAAAAAACAGTACATGTAATTTTACCCCGCTGTTAGAAATTCAGAACTATTATAAATTTAAATATACACAATTTAGCTACCTTCCCCTGCTTTGATTAGGCTACATACTCTTTAAGGCAAGTGCAGCTGGGTAACCGTAGCACCAGTATACATGGTAATAAACACTTACACCTTGCCTTACTTTTGCCACCTTTTTCCCGAAAGTGAAGTGGTCCAAGGAAGAAGACTCATATCAATTAACATTGAGTCTTGAACTGCTTCCTCGTGGTATAAAGGCAGTTTAAATATTTTTTTCCCCCAAAACATCTAGGTTGCATCCTTCATCCTAGGTCTTAAGCTAAATTTTAAAAACTATTACATACCCTGTGTATGAAACGGTTATGCCAGCCACCTTGGGGTTCTCACAACCCATAGCTAGGAATAGGAATGACAGAAAGAATCCCAACAGGGAGGTCCCAAAGACAAATTTAGCTGCTCCCATAATACCCAGTTTGTACTTCTTCATGACAACACCTCCAGAGAACATACCAAGGGCTACGGCAGGGATGTTGATCATGCCTAGCCAATAGAAGAACACAAATCACTCTTAAAGGGTTGGACAATCAGGGAAGAAGTTACATAAGCAATGCAGAACTATCACATCCAAAAAGTGATTGAAGCAGTACCAGTCAGAAATTTCAAAGTAATCTCATCCATATTTTATTGACATATGGATGAAGCATTTAAAAATGTATTCTGATTGTTAAAATGTGCTATTAATTTCACATTTCACTTATGATCCCTTACCAGTGAACTCAGTGGTGATGAATGAGGTCTACACTTTTATATTGTTTTCAGCTGCAATATATATATCATTTAAATACCTTTATTAAGCTATAGTATTTAATGTTAACAAAAGAATTGTGTTGACGATGAGATTATGAAGCTGAAGCATCTACTTCAAAAGTATGTAGAGCTTGGATAGTAAAAAAATCTGTTAACAGCTGCATTCATTAAAAAAACTTAAACAAAATGTATTCCATTTTACTTGTACCACCGCATCACAGGCTCTAAATAAGCAGAATTGGAAAAATATCTATCTATCTATTATACTAAAACAATGTTTATATGTTTTACTTACCCATTAGAAAATTGGCTTTCGATGCTGATTTGCCATAGTGCTGCTCAATATATTTGGGTTTGTACGTTACCATACCAATTAAGGAGTTGAATTGAATGATTGTTATACCCAGGTAGAGGATGTATACAGGGTTTCCAAGAAGAGTCTTCAATGTCGGCAAAAACTCTGTGTAGGAAGGTTTAAATAAAGACATCACAGTTTTTGCATTTAATATTTAAAATTTTTATAACAGATAATACTTTATTTTCAACGGGTATATAAAGATATCTGTATTTATAGCATATTTACATGTAAGACGTTCATAAACTTTAAACCTTTGGTCACACAGCTACCACACTTGAGATTGATAAATTACGTAAACAGTCAAAAAGCATGTATACTTTTGCATGACTCTATAACAGTGGGGGAGGCATTGTACCATTGGCCATAAGATGTAAATTTAGGGGTTCCTCAGGTCTGATCTTGTGGTTCAGGGTTGGCGAATCTGCATCTTTGATAAACCGTGTCTGTTCTGGACTACAGTTGCTATCATGTTTTTCCACAGGAATTGGCAAAGACTTTGGCAGGAACCAGAAAGGAACAGCAGAAGTTAGTGTGACAGTGCCAGCAACAAGATAGCCCAGCCACCATGCTCCTACCCAACGGGCATCTTCAGAGGTAATGGTGATTGTCTCTGTGTAAAGAGATGTACACAGTCAACTTCCTGAATTGCTGTTAAATATTTTCACATGTCAGATATTAATTAGACTTTTGTCACTTTCAAAGAAAATTGATAGAATCAGGCTAAACAACCTCACAGCTGACAGACATTTTACTACTTGACCAAACTGGACAGAATGAAAGGAATATCCAAGCCCTTGCAAATGGATTCATATCTCCACTTCACTCTTTAAGGAACACCTTCATAAACTGCTATGCATTTCACTGTGATTCTAGAAGACAGACCAACTCAAAGAACTCCATATTTTTAATGTAGAAGAAATTACTTTTTGATTTTTTTAAGGATAATGTTATGCTTTTCACACCAAGGGACTAACCTTTTGAATCAAACTGTCATGGTTTTGTTAAGGCTTCTGACCCACATGCAGGTTTTATGATAAGTCCAAACTAAATTCAGCATCCTCCAACCAATGCTGCAATCCTCTAAGGCCAATTTAATGGCAAGGAGCTTAATTCCCTATTTCAAATTGTTTTTAGGAGATGAGAAACAGAGATAGATATAAAAGGGTGAGTGTTGAAGTTTTTTGTTAAGGTTAAGAATGATGATTCTTCCAAGAAAATGCTAAGGGTATTTATGGGAGTGTGGGATGAGATTGTGGTTGATGGTGTTGCACAGGAAGTGAAGAAAGTTTACAATATGGACGCAAGAGGTGGGGCTATGACTTTCCTGAATTCCACAAACATATTCACTTTCTTCCATGTGTTAAGCTTTAGGTTTTTGTAGGTGTCAATCCAACACCCTCCTGTAGGCAGATTCATCTCTGATGAGCCTTAAAATGGTTATATCATCTACGAACTTGGTTAGTTCACAGAATAATTGCTGGAGTTGAATTAGTTAGTGTATAGGGAGATGCTGATAGAATACTGCCCTGAGGGGAGCTATACCTAATGGCATGAGTCTCCAAGATGTTCTTTTAAAGTCAGGAAGTTATCGATCCACCCGCAGATGGAGTCAGGCACATTGAGCTAAAAGAGCTTATGCTACAGGATAAAGTGAAGGGCCGGGTTGACAGCATCTTCTAGGAGAACCAAGGAGCAACGATTCAGCTTCCTGACATTGGGCAGGTCCCGTTCCTGATTAGAGAGGGTAATGGGGAGGAGGGGGAATGTATGGTAGGCTTTGATCGAGTCAGGTAAGTGGTGGTGTCTGGAAAAGGGCCTGGAACAAAGGTGAGGTCTGAAAATGGCTTAGGGCTGATAGGCAGATTGGCCATCAAAGTGGCAAAAGAAGGCTATGTGGCTATTGGTCAGTATTAAATCATCAGTTGCTGTTGGATTGGAGTTTGCTTTAGCCATGTTCAGAATATAGAGATCTAGCTTTCTTCACCTTTCTGCAAAACCTGTATTTTGCCTCATTTTACCTGTCTCTCAACCAACTCTAAATGATGTCTGTTTCCCCAGCCTAATTTTAATGGGTTTAAATGTGAACCATGGCTTATCATTGGCATAACTCATACTATTGATTGTTGGCACAATACTTTTCTCAAAGAAGTGGATGTATGAGGAACGCATTAAGAATGTATTTTGCTGCCCTGTACAACTTCCAGTCTGTGGATCCTAGGCATAAGCCTAGCTCCAACACACCCTCACTGGTCCCCTGCTTAGATGTCCTTGCTTTGAAAAGCTTTATTCTCTCTCTGTAAGTGTGGATCATGTGAACCATTAAGTTCACATGATCCACACTTACTTAAGGCGGAGCACAATGTAGTGTAAAATTGATCCAAAGTTTTGCTTCTCTGGTCGGAAATACAAAAAAATGTCTATGTTTTATGTTTTGCTCAAGTTCTCCTTAAAAAATCATCAACAGTTATGAAGGATTCTGGATAACTCCACTCCACCTTTATCCTCTGATGAGCTGTGATTGAGCTTTGAGACTTGAGTACATCCATGTGTGAGGAGATGTAAGTACTGGCCAAAATTAAATAAGCAAACTTGTGCTGAAAGTAAAATCGCTTATAACTTATGAGAAGGTATTAAAGAAAAGGAAAACAGTGGTGTGAAATCACATGTCGTTCTACCAGCCTATGTTGAAGGCTGTCTTTTATTTATCTCCTTGGTAGATAAGGAGAAGGTGGTAGACACTACAGTGGTTAAGCTTGGTGAATATATAGGCATCTTGGAGGGGTTTGCATGCAGATGAGATGCTTAAGAGTTCAGTCAACTATTTCCGGTAGAGTCCTTGGTAATCGACGCAGGGTAGGAGGAAACCATTTTTCTTGGACCCAAAAAAATATCACATTTTATCACTAGGGAAGGATAGGGGGAATAATTAAATATTATTGAGCATTGAAGAAGAAAACCCATTGCAGCAAACTACATAACTTATAAACTTTTTGGGGAGTGGATGCAGTAATGCCACAGCGGGGTACTAAATGGAGCAGCTGGTGGAGAAGAAGGAAGACCTCTGGTGGCTGGGTAGATAAAATGTAGGTGGAAAATTTCAGAAGAACAGTGTTACAGTATCTATTATTTGTTATTTGCTCCAAAGAGGAAACAGGGAAGTATTGAATCATGAGAATAGATCACTGCCGAGAAAGGGTCTCCTGAGTTACTCTGCTGCATTCTGTTACTGTTTTGTTTAGGCGTCTCACCCTAATGCAGGGAAACTCACAGGGGAAAGAAATCAGTATACTATTTTTTTCCCCACAGTAATATTAAATATGCAAAGATGATGATATTCTGGGTTACATTGGGATGATAGAGAACAGACAGCTAAAGGATAAAGAATAAATCCGACAGCAAGGGTTAAATGGAATTGGAGGTTGAAAATTGATGCTGTCAGTGGTTTTGGAGCTGAGGGGAGGTAATCAGCAGGGGGCTGCCATTCTGCAAGATGCCCTCTGTTGTAAAAGGAGACCACAACAACACAACAGAACCCATTTCCTGACACAGTATTGGAAAGAAAAAATCCAACATATCAGTGTTCTGATCTGAGCCATGCTGTATGTTAAGAATGGTTGTGCGGCTGGAAAGTTAACCTATGTTATATTACAATGTCTTCTGTTGGTTTCCAGTCCTAGCTATTTACATCTGCTTTTTATGCTATTTACAATTTTAACCATACTCCCTTTTACTGCTAAAGAAGTTCATCACATTTCAGCATGTTACTGTTGTTTTCATCTAAGCTAAAGAGTTTCACATTTGTTATTGAACCAATAACTCAAGCACCTTATTTCCCTTCATAGTTGTAACCAAGCTAATAAATAAACAAAAATATAACTGTTTTAATCTGTCTGCCGCTCCAAGACGTTTTTGTCTCCAAATGTAGCTCTGAAAGATCAGCTATTGGTTTAGATGAAAAACCATGTCCTTGCAGGTTTGCTCTAGCAAAAAAAATTCAAAATAAAATTAAACCATGCTTTGTGAGAGGTTCTATGATCTGAAGATGATTTCCGATCTAGCCATGCTTTAAAATGCTTTTTGGTCTTTATAGTGACGCTTATTTCTTTTTTTCCCCAACCCAACCCTGAGGCCTACACAAAAAACGGTGGTATTAATACCGAAATGATATGATGCTCTTCTAAATTTATCGAAGGATTTCTGAAGTAATTTTGTTGGATGATTTTCCAGACACTAAAGCAGAAGAAGATCCCAAAACTGTAATTCTCTCAACAATGTGTCTGAATAACCAGTTGGATTTCAGCATTACTCACCCATGTCTACATAGCCAATATCAACATAAATCTTTGCACACAGGGACCCCAGCAAGAAGCCAAATACAGGACCAAAAATTGCAATGGTTTGGACACAACCTGTGATAAACAACAGTATAAGTTTTTTTGTGTTAGTAATACACCTACATGTTCCTTAAATTTCGAAGTTTCTACATGTAGTGAAGTAATTAGCTTGTTCTACCAATATTAAAACTAATAAAGTTTTTAGTAAGGACCAATATGAAGAAACAAGTTGGGTGGCAGGTATTTATCTTGGGAAAAGCATATTATAAATCATATCTGAGAAAATTTGTAGATTCATCATATGATCATTTAAACTCAAGTTCGTTTAAGTACTGTGTATTAGAATGTACACAAACATGTATAAAACTATCCGACATAAGCACAAGAGATTTTACTTTGATAACATAGCATATAGTGATTTACATTTAATATATGTTCATATAGTTGCTTTTTACTTTGATTACTTGAGAATTTATCAGAATTACCTATATAGAGGGCAGCATTTTCTGATTTGGTATAATCATCATTATAAGAGATTCCTAAAGGTTGCACAGGAGTCTCTCCAATTCCACGTAAGACATTTCCCAGCAACACATACATCCACATTGAACTGCTAGACTCTTGCTCACATCCTGCAGTTCACAAGAAAACAAGAAAAAGAGCTTTATGTTAAATAAACAAATTGCAACCATTAAATTTGCTTCAGTGTCACAATAAGGGTGTCACATTTAGAAGGATATCTTGTAAATTGTCTAATACATGTGGAAACTAAAATAATTTTTGCATACTCATATATTTTAAGATTCATTACTCAGAGTGACATCTTCCAAGCTTTCAGGAAAAAAAACAAGTTCTCTCTTTTATTGTAAAATTAGACCAATAAGAAATATATTTTTAGAATGGAAAGACTGCGGACTTGGCAGTTTTTTAGCACATAGTCACTGCCTATCGCTTTTACAAGGAGGGTAGGCCAGAAAAGGCCATTGCTGGATCAAGGCTTGTTATTGAAAAGTTTAGATAAAGAAAGATTGTGTTGGGAAGAATGTAGAGACACACATTCCAAACTTAATAAGGCCCATTTTTAAGTTTCTACCATTATCAGCCTTATGGACAATTATTAAAGAAACCTGCGCTTAAAAATGATTCAGCAGGCTGTCTGCATGCACTACTGGATTTATACAGTAAAAGTACTCAGTGCACTTAATTTGTTTAAGGACATATTATAAATACCATTTTGATATTTTAGAGCTATCTTTGTTATTTTTTAGTGATCAGTTAAACAAAATAAGCAAAAGTGAAAAGGTTTTTTTTTTTTGTCAAATGTGACTTAAATGCAACAGTGAAAAGTGAAATCTAAGGTTAACTTCGATATCTTACCTTTGGAAGGCAGTGAAGAGGCTTTGTTGCCTGCCATAGAATAATCCAAAGATCTTACTGGACATGAAGATGACTGGCTGGTTGAATTCTCTGAAACTCTGATGCTTGTTTCAATCTTATAGCTGCGTATAAAACACCAATGCCAATACTGTTAAACAAGGGAAGGGAGAAAGCATCAGGTATAGTTAGACATTTTCAACTTAAATACATACAAGCTACTTGAAACAAATTCATAATGTGATTACATTTTATTGCTGAAAGAGACAAACATGCATTTAATGTTCTTAAGCCAACAGAAATCCTGCCTTCATTTGACCCACAGCTCTTTTGTCTATGTTCCACCTCTGTCATGGACTCCTCTGGTTCTACAAATCTGTGTTCCACTAAATCAGAAGATGCTATTGGTCCCTTTTTCTCATAGTCTTCTGTCTCTACAAACCACACAAAGAGGTCGCTAGGAAAACGAAAGCAGAAAAGGGTGCAAGTCCA
>JAVLVB010000079.1:759797-772583 GCA_032876305.1 Orestias chungarensis | reverse complement strand
AAAATTTATAAATAAATGCATTCAGAAAGAAAATGTATTGTGTATGTATTAAAGGACACTGCAGCGTCATCTTTGTTACAGGGGGGCTGGCTTAATTCTTTGGCATGAGTGACATGTTCTCAATGTCCTTTACCTGCGCACACTGACAGGCAGTAACAAAAGACGGATTAGAGGACCCAGTAACAGGAAGGCTTAGTCACATCCACTGTACTCTGAGCTAAACGAATAATGGAAACAGGTGGTGGGGGGTAGCTATAGCTACACCCTGATGAAAGAGATGGAAACATCCAGAGTTTCCAACAAATGCATTATTAGATACATGTATTTACCAACAGAAATAAACTGAATTAAACATCTTAAAAGGCAACCTATAGCGTTTTATTATTACATTCTTTTCAATTTCTAAACTTTAGAAATATGTACAAAAAAGTTCAAAAATAACATGATGTGGGAAACTTTTAGGGACAGAGGAGCTAATTGGAGTTGATAGGAAGACATATGTCAGACGTAGACATAAACTAGACGTAGAATATGAGACTTGGACAGAGGAACATCACACAGCAGGATGACAACCCAAACATGAAATAAGTGCTACAATAGACAGCTTTCCTTAGTTAGAAAGGCCAAGTCAAAGTCCAGACCTAAATCCAAGGGCAAGAAATACAATAGTGGTGTTGGCTTTGGATGCAGCTGAGCTTTGGACATTTTTGAGAAAGAGACAAAATGTCTGTCTCTGTTTATGCAAAGCTGGAAGAGACACTTTTAGAGACTAACTGAAGTTTTTTGTGGTTCTTTTCTGATTTCTAATTGTCAAACTTTAAAAAAATAATCAAACATTTCCAATTCATATTTATACACTTCTAGGTGTTGTTTATCACATATGATTATTATGCAATGCATTGACATTTGGACATATTGTAACGGAAAATGAAAGCGTTTGAAAACACTTCTGTAAGGCACTTTATATTATAGTTAAGACTGTATTTAATGTTTCTTCATGTTGTTAAATATTATGTAACATGTGGTTTATTTCTATAAAGTACCTTTAGATTTGTGTGACGGCTCTTCTCTGTACAAGAGGTAGGATTGTCCTGCAGCATCCAGCTACCTCTGCCTGTTTTGTCCATTTTCTTCATGACGACTACCTTCTTGTGGCTTCACAAAGATCGTCTGGTATTTTTAAATGTTTAGTCCTTGCATCTGTGTTAAGAAGAAAATGGTATTTAACATGTAAAAAATGTATATAATATCAAAATAAGATACGGATTCAGAACAGTTTTACAAAAGAACCTCATGATACAGGATTGTTAAAATGTGTTAATGATCTGATGCATGTACCTTTGTTAACTGAAACCACCAATCTTGCTTCAGATTTTTAAGATAGTTTGAAAGTATTTTGCACTATAGTGTGATCTAGAGATGTAACCACAGAGCTCTGACACTGATTAAAGGACAGGGTGCTCATTTAGTGACAACTTCTTGCTGATGTGTTATCCATGTATCAACCTCCAGATTGACTTTGAACTCTAAACATCAGCAGACCTCCGATCACACAAAGGCTTTCAGTTTGTGGAGCCTGACCACTAAATGTGAATTTAGGACATGGTTTGCCCAATAATCTCAGAATAGGGAGAGAAAAAAAATCTAAACCTTGCAAAGGGCAATACAGAAAGGAATTCATAACAAGTGGCAACCATGTCTCTATTATTATTACCTTAAATTAATAAAACAAAAATCTAATCAAATACAAACAGAATAATGAGAAAAAGACTGGCTCCTTCAATCCTCAACATTCTCTGTAAAACATGAATTTGGTTCGTAAAAAGTGAAATATCTACAATTCTGTAGTTCCTTGAAAGAGATGCTTCACTGAAACGGGCTATTTCTGTCTCTTGCATAATTAATCTATCTGAAAAAAGAACAGATATAACGCATAAATATTAGGGATCATTTTTTTTATTGATAATATGGATCAGTCAGACCAGGTTACTTACCAAAGTCGCGTTTCTAATCTCCTGAGTTATAAACGCCTCTCAGCTGTTGTTAACCATAGAGAATAAAAAGGGGAAAATCAATATTTTCCGATCGGAACCTCCGCTGCGTGTTGAACCACCTGCATCCAGAGCGGCAGATCCACGGGAGCGCAGCGCGTTCCGTAGCGCGCAGTGGATGGAGAGCGATCAGCACAGTTTCTGCGTTCATCTGCTCATATATTTTCGTGTGACCTGCCAGCAGTCAGACACAGATTTACCACTGATGAGAGCTGAAACGTGGTGTGACGTGAATGATTTGAAACCCCTGCTTTGTGCGTCATTTTTTCTGAAAGGACAAAGCTGCTCTCAGCAGTCTAAGAAACCCATTGTGTGGATATTTTTCATCAAAGCTAAAAGCTGCTGTGATATAATGCATTAACTTTATCAAAACAGGATTGCAAATTAAAGCATATTGAATGATTAATCATCTATTTTCTGGCCTTAGACTTTTTTTCAATCTACATTTGACCTTTATTTTAGTTGAACGTCAACCTGAACACTTGAATGTTGGTTACTCATATGTGGCATCAACACAAACTAGTGTATGATAGTCAGGTTGAAACAAAAATGTTAGACCATGTTCAACAAATAATCTGGCTTCAAATGTACATAAACACCTTATGGTGATGGAAAGGGTTAGTTTTTCTTCGTAACATGCATTACTAACAGTTGAGCAGCTAACAGATTTTCCCTCTTGAGTTGTTAGAGTCTGCAATTTTAAATTCTTGACTGCTTTTTGTAATTTACACTCATCACCTTATATGTCAATAGCTGATATGGCAAAGTTGCCTTTGGCTACAAAACATTTGAACAACAAAACGGTTTCATCGTTTTATCAATAACCGTGTCTTACTGTATGTGGTGCCCTTGATTAAATAAACTTACCTATGCAAAATGAAAAATGTAAAAGTGATTGTAGTGCAGAAGTAGTAGTTTTTAGGTCTTGCTAAGAATAAAAGACTGGAAGTACTGCCAGGACTGGATAAGGACAAGTTTATTTTGCATAAGGAAATGGATGGTTAGCAAGGTAAATCAAATGCTTGCTGTCACTGAACTGAGTCAGAAAAGTTCAGCAAGTCTTGACAACAACCGTTAAACACTCTCTATCTGTTTCTATTTGAGAGGCTTCAAAGCAAACCAACATTGCTGTATTGTCATCATAGATATAAAGTCTTAGAGGTTAATAAATGTTCCTGTAATTTATTTTGAAACCATGCAGTAAATGTTAAACTTTTCAACAGCAAACATTCCTGATGAGCCTGGCATAAAACAAAGGATACAAGCACAGACTCCTGACAATTGTTAGGTACGTATAGCAGAGGATACCTTAAGCCATTGGCAAGTTTCTCTTTAAAGGCATTGGAATACTTGATATAATGGTATTAAGAGAAAACTGAAAAGCAAGGATAGTGTAACGTCAAATAATGGAATTGACAGAAAGATTCATATTGGTCCTTAATGATCATAATAATCCAAAACATATGGCAAAATCTGTATAGAAAAGGCTCAGTAAAATTATAATCAAAGTTTTTCTGTGCCCATCATCGTTCCCAAATCTATCGGGTTAATACAAGTAGCCAGACACTAATCAGTCTGTGCCACCAGGAATAGTCAGATATTGTATTAATGCCTATATGTATCCGAAACCCGTGAAATGTTGCAGACGTACGATCCTATTAGCAAAAGAGGCATGATTAAAGCAGTTACAGATGGGAACCTACATGTACTTAGATATGGGTGTCATTATGCGTATGAGGCAAGATACATAGGACAGACAGAAGAGCAAAACAGAAACAAACACAAAAACTGTAATTTTGTAATTCAATGTATTCACATTACAACATCCACATTGGTTCAGTCTGTGACATTGTCTATGATTTCCAAATATATTCACTGTATAATACATAATACCAATATAGGCACTTCCAGTAAGTCCGGCAATAATGAAGCTACAGTATAGTGTCTACATTACAAAATGGTAAAAATAAATAATGTTTATCTAAAAGAGTTTTTGTAGTTTTAAAATTTCTTTACCTGTACAGCATATATATTGTACAAAACGGAGACTCCACCTGCACGGAAACTCATTAATTTACTTCCACAAATACTGTGAATTTGGGCAGAGTATTCCTTTAGTAAGGTAAGTGAAGAGTGCTAGTGAAAAAAAAAGAGCAAGTCAATATTTCATTATGTGTCAGCTATATAAAAAATATGCATTTCATTTTGTTTACATCATTGTAAAGCTTGTTTGGTTCAAACAGTTGCAGTTATCTTACACTCGTGAAAATCATGGAAATCAAACAAAACAATTTATTGAAGAAAAAACAATAAAAAACAAGACAAAATGTTTTAACTCAAATGCAAATATTCTGGGAGGGAAAAATGCATATATTGGTCTGTCTTATAAGTCTGAATGCCTTCATGTTTGAGCTTACAAAAGCTGAGCAATGAAAGCTGTCCTGCTTTACTCAGTGTGGAAAAGGAAGTCTTTAGATCAAAGAGGAAGCACTGGTAGCAATATGCTGTAGGAGCTTTGGTGGGTAACTAATTGAGCTGAGCATGTGCAAGGAATAAAAACTGCTTACTGCATCTCTTCAACCTTAATTACCCCATCTATTCCTATTCATATCCCTTACCACAGCAGTATAACATAGTACAGTCACATTACAAGGGCCAGTGGATAAATTGAAAAAAATAAAACAGCAATTACACAACATGAGAGGTTTAATTTACTAACCTTTAAAGGTTAGTAAATTATAGAGGATTGGCATGTAATGAACGGAAAGTTGATTTGGAATATCAAGATTTTTAAAAGATCCTTTGTCGGTTTAATAATGGTTGCAGCTCATTTGGAATAAAATAAGTCAACAAAGCCACAAAAAACAAAGAAAAAACGAAAAAAAAAACAGAAAATTACAAAGGGTTAGGAAAACAGTGGATGATTCAGTGGCTTCAAACAACCTCGACCTGTTAAAAAGGTTTGAGGGTGAACGTGTGTGATGCCTGACTAATTGGTAGGTCAGCCAATTATGGAGCCTGTGTGTGTGTGGCTTCATCCTGAGTAGCACCCACTGTGGCAGAGTCAGGAGGGAGCAAAGAGGCCATTGTTCATGGACTGCCTATTCAACACAGCTAGTGTAAGATGAAGGGGGAAAAAGTGTGTAGGTGCACAGTCTGCTGTGTACTACTATAATGCCTGAAGACAAGTTAAAATAATTAAGATTATGGCAGAAGTTATGCATGGAAACCTTTGCAACAGTCACTTAAGAAAAAAAGGATTTACAAGCTTTAATAGTTGAGCTTTTCCACACAAACAATGGTCTGGCCTCCTGCCTAGCATTCAAGCGCACGTACACACTGCTCTCTTTGTAAGACCCTAAAGGACTATGGAATGCAAAAAATTAATAGGCATTTTAAAACACTTCATAACAAAAGGCTGGTATTTGTGGTATTAGGACTTGCAAACCTTCTTGACGTGATGCTTACCCCGTGTAAAAAAAAGCAATGCACTTAACAGTAGATGGAAACTTTTCAATACTGGTTGAGGTGTAATGGCAATCAAGCACTTTCATGTGTAGGTTTGATTGTTTTTTTCCACTAAAACATGACAGAATAAACATGTGTATATATATATATATATATTTTTTTTTTTTACTCATTTAGATGAGTAAAAAAAGGGCAATTTAAAATCCGTTCACGTAAATGGTTGGGTGTTATTTTACAGAGGTGGATAAATACTAGCCCCAGAAACACGGGTGCTGTACCAATGTTTTTGCTGTCTGAAATAGACACTAACAACGATCCGTGTAGCATTTAAAGTTAAGGTAACAGCCTGATAAATTGCAAAATAAAGTTTAAGAAATGATCAAAGTGTGTTTATTTAAACTTGTATGAATAATAATGTTCTTCTGTATCTCCTAATACAAATATTCACTGGTTTAACACTAACCTAGTAACTGTTTACATGAAACACAAAGATGATCATGAGATTAGAATTGTTTTAGGATTTGCTCTGATTTTCAGTTAGCTGTTAGCTTTTTATGTAAAATTATTTGGATTTAAGGTTAATTTAAAAGGCCAAGAGTGGTATCTACTGCAGCTCACATATTACCTGATTATAACCTTTTAAATGAACCGCACTAGCAAATTGTTATCCCTGTTAAGTAACTACATTTATGACCTGATTTAAGAAATGATACAAACACCTGATCTACAATGGGAGCTTGGAGCCACAGAAACATCTGGGTTTAGATCATGTTGTACCAAACAGAAGTATACTTTGTGTCTGTGGACATCACTGAAATAAGTAAAATATACACCTGTTGTAGAAACACCTTTAAAAATGGGTAGAAAGATCTCTTCTAGGGTAGTTTTAGGCCTACTTTGAAGATAATGCAGACCTATTGAGATTTGTTGGGCTTAGCCCACGCAGAATAAGCTCTGTCTGAGCTAAGCTCACCTGTTGCATCGTGTGTTTTTCTGAATAGGATGTCACAGCACATTTGAATAACTACAATTAAAACTTTTTTAAGTGTGTGCGCTGCTAGCTTTGTAAAACAAAGCGTGTTTAGCTTTTTCCAGGCTGCTGTGAACTTTATGAGTGAGTCCCTGAGTTGACGGGAGAATCAAACCGAATCACAGCACAGAGATTGCAGAAAACGTGACAATATGTGTTTTTAGTTGTCCTTTGCCATTTACACACATGTTTCAGAATGTTTGTCTTTAGATTTAACACACACATAGCTATACTTGAATCTGAACAGATGTAGTCTTCCTGAGGGTAACAGCCATGTAATTGTTTAAAAATAAAACTCACCTCAAGTCCAATTACATAATTAGTATGAACGATGAATGAAGGCAAGGAAAAGGTATCTTCAAGTGAAATATGGTAGACTCCAAAACAGCTCCTTTTCTAACATATCTAATGGAATTAAACAATTGTGAAGTTATTTTTCCTTTTTACTTGCATACATGTTGAGTGTGTCGCTAGGCAAATCCTAAAAAAAAGCTGCAGTATTGATTTTTGAGTGCCGCTTCAAAAGGAATGGTCGTAGTGGGTAAGTCCAAATCTTATATGAGTTTAAACTTTGGCTGTTTTTTCACCACTCCAGTTTGGGTAATAGCTTGAAAGCAGATTACTGTTGCACCTTCAAGAACTTAGAGCTATCCAAGCAAACTGAATCTTTAATCCAATTTTAGTTGGGTCGGAGTTAAAGCTCCCAAATTACTTCAGGTTTAACATTTAACTTAAGCATAAAAACAGCCCGAGTCACTCTTAGTCATTTTACAGCTTTCTGTTTTGCTATCAAGTGTCATCAGGTATATTTGGGTGACTACAATACACAGGGTTGTACTGACCACCGCTACTTGCACATAAAAACACGGTTTTAAAACATAATTAATTCCTGGCAATAATTTGGTGTTAGTTTAAATAAATATAGACCCTCTTTATGACAATTATTTTGACTGTAATGTAGTTGTCCAGTCATTATATTTTTTTCCTGGTAGGGCTTTTTGTTGTTGGAATTAAATTTAATTTCTTGTTTTCAGGAGTGCTATGTATTAATGTCCAAAAAGCTGCAAAAGCTTTCATACTCCTATTCAAATTTAATCACATTTTGTTACCAAACAAAATTTTATTAGGGTTTGAGTTGTTGGGGAGTAATTTAGATGCATTGCATTTACCCTCAGTTGTTTTTAGTAGAAATATGCAGGTTTTAAGTCTTGACAAATCCTAGCACAAGAATATGCTTTGATCTAAACTATTACATATTTTGCCCATATTTCAATTTCAAATATTGTCCTCTCTATCCATCTTTCCATCATCTCTGACTAGTTTAACTGTCTCTATAAAAGCAAATATACTCCTGACTGTTTGACGCTGCTACTATTGTCCAGCACTGCGCGGCTAGTGTGTTCAAGCTGATGTGCAGTGTTGTTTTACCTCACAAGTAGTGCTCTGCACACTTATGAACATTATAACTTTTTTATGACCAGAGGAAGTTTGTCATAATGGTACGAAAGGCAATTCTGTGAAATAGTTCTGACTTTGATATCAGGTTTGCAACTATTTAAAAATATGATCACCGAAACATTTTTTTTTTTTTTTTTGGAGAAGAAATCAACAACATCAAAGTAAAAACTGACGATGAAACACATGGAAACAAATAGGGACAGATAGGCTCAGAGCTCTATGTTCTCCAAATATATCTATACATGGGGGCATAAAGAAATTAAGTACTTCATTTGGCAAAAAATATCAAACATAATATACATAAATATTTGATTTTGTGTGCTAAAGCCCTCAAGTGAGGGATTATTTCTGCCGTGAGTTGAAAGGAAGAAGATAGATCCTCATGTGAATCAGTTCCTTTATAATCCATGTGTAGATAAAAAAAAACATACTTCAGCATAGTTTAAACTGAGAAATGTGAGCTACCATCAAAACAAAAGCATGTGATGGTGACATTTATATTCAACCACATTCGGAAAATAATCCTGTAAAAATTGGCAGCAGATTTATTCAGTCCTGTGTTACCACACTGAGTTAAAACCTATGCAACTGCTTGTCTTTAACTCCTGACAGTAGCAAAATAGTCTGTATCTCAAAGTCCATGGATAATGCATTATTGCAATATGGAAAAACAACCCATATAAATGTTTAGTAAAACCACATATTCAGATTAAATATGTAAAGCACAAAATTTCCCATCCTGTATTTATTTATTTTTCTCTTTTTTTTTATGTGTAGGCACGTGTTTCCCAAACATCTACAGTGTTGTGTCTAAGTAATGTGCTGGCAGAAACAGGAGTCAGTAGGATCAGGTATAAAGTGATTTTTCTTTACATCCTTATACCGACTGATGCTGCTTCTCTAAGTGAGGGGGAGGCAGAGTTAAGAGGTTTCACTGTGGTTCACTGTCCCCTTGCTCCTCTGCAGTCTTACAGTCTTCCTTTACAGTCACCGGCCACTCAGGTTTCTCTACTTCCTCCTCACAATGCTCTCCTTCCACGTGGTCTTCCCTGCTCCCTGATTCCTCTTCTTCTTCATCAATAGCCAGAATTGGCTCAGCTACTTTGTTTAAATGGACAGCCTCAGTTCCTCGGTCCTCACTCTGTGATTCGTCTTCTATCACTTTATTCCACATTTTGTGGTTTTCCAGCAGGTGCTGTGTGATCTGGCAAAATATGTTCCTCCTTTTCTTGGGAGCAGAATTTTCTGGAAGAAAAAAAAAGAATGTAAGTTATTTCTTTGTTTCTTAAATGTTACGAAACTGTAATATACCAATCTACTAACCAACACTCACCCTTAAAGGACATGTTTTTCTTCTACAGCTGACTGACATTACTAATTTCTATATTTGTTTTTGTGAAAATGTAAGTTGTCATATATTAAAATTTTCTCAGGCTTTTTAGGGAATAGACCAAACACAAAGTAAGGTATTTATAAAGTGGAAGAACCAAGATACATGGTTTTCAACATTTTATCCAAATACAAATCGGAAAAATGTCACATGTTTGTGTATCTAACCTTTCTGAATTGCCGGAATTATGACTTGATGGAAAACAAATTGTTCTAAAAACAGTAAAAACCTTTTAGTGGCTGAAAAAGACTTCAGACTGTGGAATCCTTGATCAGCACAATGAAGCTAAACAAAACTAAACACAGCACGAAAGACTTGCAGTGGTAATTGAAGTAAAATGTGGTTTCAATATTCATCAATTGGCTAAATACATTTTCAAAAATTTTTTAAAAAGATTTTTATTTCTAATAAATCTTTAAGAACATGTATTGGTTGTTTTTCACAAGACATATATTTTGCTTGTTTTGGTCTATCTCCAAATCTAAATCTCTACTAAAACAATCTAAAGCAATTGCATCAAATTATAACGAGGAAATGTGCAGCTCTTGCCTGTTTGAACAGTAAATGTGCTACAGATTTAACAGTAAGTGATTTCCAAACAGAACAGAGTAACAAAGACTTAAATGATCCCTTTCTACTTTATTCCTTTAATCGTCTATAGTGGTTCTGAACAAATTTTCTCTGAGGTTTCACGTTTCTTTTTCACTAACTCTGACTGTATTTTTACTCACTTGTAGTTCAGTATGTTGCAATCTTTGATATACATGTGTTTATTAAACAGTTGACATTTGCCTTAACAACGAAATGTCTTACGACTTAAATCTAAAATCCCCTTGAAACAGAAGTAGAGCGTGAGTGACTTCATCGATATCTGTGTAAATTAAAGCAAACATTAATTATTGCTAGGTTTCTTTGTTTTCTTAGAAACTAACCTCTAATAGTAGAATTAGCTATGACCAATAACTATTTAGGATGAAAGGCTCTTATTTTTAGGAAAGAATCAATTGTGCATGAGCACAAGAGGAATGTTAGTTACTGAAGCAATAAACATTTTTAGTTAAACTTTTAGGGTCTCACAATATCTCATAAAGATAGGACATAATATATAACAATACGCTCAGCAGGAACAAAAATTATGTACAATGAAGTCTCAGTTAGATGTATCTCTAGCAGCAAATAAAAATCCAATCACTGCGTACTGTATACAGAAGTAAGTTTTTACACAGCAAACTACATTTCATTATCTGATGGATTTAACTCAGGGAAAGGTTGTCTGCGATTTTTGCTTGTTGCCAATCATGATGACCTTCTAGGAAGCGATATTCATCAACCAATATAACTACTATAAGGTTGGCTAATTCTTAATAAAATGAAATAATAGTAATAAAAATAAACTTAAAGGAAAAGTTTGAGGCTTATTTTGTTTAGACAATCTGCTTACGTGATGCATCGGAGCAGGTGGATCCATCATCCTCTGTGTCCTCACTTTCTGCGACCTCTGGTTCTTCTTCTTCGGGTTCAGGCTCGACCCATCGCCCAGGTATGAGGCCAGCCGAGTCATAGGAGTGACAGAGCGGCCCAACGATGTGCGTGATGAATGATTCCTGAAGTTTAGCGAGCTGTGGTGCTGCTCGGTCCATGTAGGGGCTGACAGGAAGACCCAGGCTGGACTCCTCATCCCCCTACATACAGCAAGAGCTATTAGTGCGAAATGATTGAAACTGACAAAAAATAGCAACAAGATATTATTTATACCAATCTTTACCAAGTTTACTTGCATAAAACAAATGACTGATAGTAATTGAAGGCCTTACATAAAATGCGTGATTTATTTTATTGCTCTGTGTTTACTATATGGATTATTAATATTTGTGCTTTAGGTTGAGTTCCTTATACCTGTGTTCCTTTTTTGTTTACTTTTTTTTTTAGTTTTACGTGTTATTTATCCTTTCCTCCGTTCCTCAGCCCGCACTGGATCCTTTGTCTAGTTTCCGTTGTTTTCTGTTGTTCTCCATGCTTACCACTGTGTGCTTCGGCATTATACATTTTTAGTTTCCTTTTGTTCAATTTAAAGTTGCTGTCATCCACAAGGTATCCCCCCAAACATAACAAGTCCAGACATGGACCACCTGAGTAAAGGACAAATAGTTTCTGAATGTGGGGGGACCCACCGGAACACGCTGCAGCACCACTTTGAGATTTTCAACATTACATGCACATTACATGCCATCAGTTTAAAGAAGATGGATTTAACACCATATGTGAAAAAAGCTGCCAACATCTTCAGACAGCTCTTGATAAATGCCATTTTTGAACAAGTTAAATAATGAACGCCTCACTGGAAGCTACAACATAAAACATTTAACGCCTAAACTTGAGCTCTAACTCATTAGCTGGTTAAGGTGGTGTATCATTTTTGGGAAGGAGGTGAAGTGCTATCCATTTTTAATGTTGTCAAGTGCACTAAGCTTGTGAAGCCATCTCTATGAAAAACGTCCCGACATCCTCTGAATGTCCCTTCATGCGTTATTTCCCATGAAACCATTCAAACCTTTGTCACACAAAAACCATGTGCTCCTGTTTGGCCTTTGCTCTCTGTGACTGTGTTGAGCTCAAGTAAGCATTCGCAAAGCAGTCTACACCATGTGAAAGTAGCAGTGCTGGAGCAATTAACAGAGAAAGCAGGAATTCTGTGCCAGGAGTGAATACCATTCTAATGATCTATGTGGGTGAATATAAGCTGTGGTCACTAATACGTTATGCTTGCTACTCCAACATCATCCAAAAGGAGGCCAGGATTACACAACAGATAATTATGCCACACTCATACAGTTTGATTCATCATTCTTACAGATAAAAAACAAAAGTTGAAAGAACATTGCTCTATTGAGCAACAATAAATGTTATATCTACTACTAAACTATATACTTATTTTATTCGTCTTCTTTATTCACCAGTTTTAATAATCTCTTTATAAAGTAACAGGGTCCCCTATTAGTCATCTTCACCAATAATCAAATGTTTGATGATCAGGAAATCAAACTACTGTTATTCATCTATTGCAAAGACATTTTTAGTTCTAACATTATTCAATATTTTCCTATTCGGAAATTGGCATAATCCTCTATTGCTGCTTTATTTTAATTGCTAACAGTTTAATCAGTGTTTAAGCTTACAGTGCTTTGTAAAATAATTGTTGAGAATGCATTATGGCATTCTCAACTATTGTTTTCCTGTTTCTCTTTATTATTCCGCCGTTTTTCGGCACTTAACTCGTTCAACAGTCTTCAACCGATTTAAACAATTAAGATATCAAATCGTTCAGCTTGTTTTGGACATGTTGGCTATGTCTTTTGCTGTTAATATATTTTCAACTTTTTAACTTATTC
>JAVLVB010000079.1:746915-759697 GCA_032876305.1 Orestias chungarensis | reverse complement strand
TTCAGCTTTTACCACTTCAGCATAATTTAACTTCAGCATAATTTCCACATTTCAGAGTTTTCTTCAGCGTTTTCTTCAGCTAATTGATACTATGTTTTCATGTTTTTTCGCTTCCTTGGGCATCTTCTGCCAATTCCTTTAAGCTTTTGGCATTCTCAACTGCTGTTTCGCAGGAACAGCTTTTTCTAGTTATTATTATGTTTTTATGTCTATAGTTTGACACTTTTTAGCCAAACACTGAAGTTAAAAACAAATCTGTTTTAGATAAACATCTGCTACATTTAACTTAGACTGGATGGAGAGTTTCTTAAAAAATTTTTTTTTAAAGTATTGCTACAGTTCGTATTTAAGATCTGTCAGGTTGAGTCTCTGTTTCAGTTCTCCAGGTGGCCACGGGGGGTCACTAGTGCTGTGTTCCAGGTTGGAGCTCCGTCCTTCCCAGGTGTCTCGGGTTGGCGCTGATCAGCGGAGCCAGTATAAGAGGAGTGGTGGATCAACTACTCGTCGCCTGAGTGTTTACTACTATTGGTAACCCTAGCCTCAGTGCCGCGTATTTAATGATTCCTAGTGTTTTCGTAGCTCGTCCTAGAACAGTCTCTCTCGTGATATTTCTGGAGATCAAGTATTATCTCCAGGTTTTGTGTCCCACAGTTTTTGTTCTCCTCCTCGTTAACAACCCTTGTGTTTCACCTCAGGTTTTCTCCCTGCAACAAACTCACCTCCTTCCAGAGACTTCCCCGGTCATCATCCATCAGGTGACTTCCACTCCTCTTGGCTTTGCTCGATCTGCCTACCCCAGCATACTCCACCAGCTGGTCAGACCCTCCGGACCACTTCTCTCCATCACTGGAGGACTCAACCGGACATTCCCCCTGGCGACACACAAGCTCCACCAAACCCGTAAGACCGTTCTTGTTCATTCTTCAACCCGCACCGGTCTACTCACCTTACCTGTCCTCACTCTCAGAGGTTCCCGGTCTCCCTCGTCCAAGCACTCCTGGTTGCCCCGTGTACTCCCGCCGCTCATTGCTGTCCCGCACTACCGTTCACTGCCGCTGCAGGATCACTGTCGGATTCCCCTGGTCCCGTGTACTTCCGCCACTCATTGCTGTCCCGGACTACCGTTCACCGCCGCTGCAGGATCATCGCTGGATTCCCCTTCCCCTTCACTTCACAAAATAAATTATTGTTTACCGTTCTTCTGAGAGTCTCTGTTTATGTGGGTCAGAAACCTTAAACCCGATATGACAGAACACTCAGGCCAAATAGACCTACAGGAGGCCCTCAGAAGAATTATCTCAGACCAAACCACCATGCTTCACTCCCACGAATCAGTCCTCCGATCCCTAACGGAACAACAGGCCAACACCAACCAAACATTGGATCAAATCACCTCCCTTCTTCAAAATCTAGGTCCCAAAGCCTCTGAGAGTAGCCCTCCACCCTATGAGGGCGCCGCCGTTCCTATTCCCCCGTCACCGCCACTACCGCACCGGGAGTTTCCGGTTCCGGGTCACCGAGGGGTTCCGCTTCCGGTTCCTGAGAGGTACTCCGGAAGTGCTGGCGGCTGTGAGGGGTTTATGATGCAGTGTTCCCTGCTCTTTGCCCACTCGCCTCATTCATTTCCCAATGATGACGCAAGAATAGCGTTTGTTATCGGTCAGTTGTCCGGAACAGCGCTTAGCTGGGCTGAATCGCGCTTTCACCGGTATCCAGAGTTCCGTATGTCATTTCACGAATTCCGAGAAGAATTCTTCCGGGTGTTTGGTCACGAGACCGATCCCACCACAGTTGCTCGGAAGATACATAGATTAACACAGGGTCCCAGGACCGTGGCCGAATTTGCTATAGAGTTTAGGACTCTGGCGGCCCGGTTGCCCTGGGACCCACACTCACTAAAGAGTTCTTTTCATCACGCGCTTAATGAGCGGTTACAGTACGAGCTCGCGCTATTTGATGAGCCACACTCGCTAGAGGAGTATATATCCCTAGCTGCCCGTGTTGACAATCGTCTGAGGGAAAGAGATCGTTTAAGGGTAAGCCGCAGGACCTCTGTTAATCGAGCTCCCGCAGTTGGTCGGCCTTCCACTCAGAGTCTGGAGACCTCTCTCCAACATGAACCCCGCAGGACGTAATCCCCGGGACCGTTGCAAATGCAGGTCGGACGAACCAGATTAGCCCCGGAGGAACGGCAGCGGAGGATGCAGTCTAGGGAGTGTCTCTACTGCGGGACTCCCGGTCATTACATCGCCCATTGCCCAACCCGTGGTAAGACGACACTCCCCGAGAGAGTCCATCTGTAGAAACTAGGCGACAGATGGACTCAATCCCCCGTCCTGGTCAACCCCGTCTACTTCTCCCGGTCACTGTTGTTCACAACCAGAAACATCAGAATCTATCAGCCCTGATAGATTCAGGTTGTCAGCAATCCCTTATCCCTCAGGTTCTGGTAGACCAACTACAATTAGCCACCTCTCCGCTCACCGTCCCACTCCAAGTTTCTGCTCTGGACGGCAGATCCCTTCCCCAGATCACTCATGTCACCAGACCCCTGGAGATCATCATCACCGGCAATCACAAGGAACGTAGATCGTTCTTTGTGTTTTCCTCCTCTCAGCCTCACATCATTTTAGGTTTTGACTGGTTACACTCACACAACCCTACCATAAACTGGTCAGACTACTCAATAACATCCTGGTCTTCTAACTGTCTTTCCTCTTGCCTTCAGGCAGCCGTTCCTCCTAGCCCTCCCCAGGAGGATGTCTCCATTGATTCCCAGGAGACCCACAACATACGGGAGGAATATCAAGACCTCAAACAGGCCTTTAATAAGAGTAAGGCCTTTTCCCTGCCACCCCATAGACCCTACGACTGCGCCATAGACCTTCTTCCCGGAGCCCCCCTACCATCCAGTAGGCTATTCAATATCTCACGCAAGGAACGGGAATCGATGGAGACCTACATAAGTGAGTCCCCTAGCCGCCGGTATCATCAGGTCTTCTTCCTCTCCCGTAGGGGCGGGCTTCTTTTTTGTTTCAAAGAAGGATGGTTCGCTCCGACCCTGCATCGATTACAGAGGGCTCAACAACATCACTATCAAGAACAGGTACCCTCTGCCACTCATCACTGCTGCATTCGAGTCATTACACAAGGCCACCATATTCACAAAACTGGACCTCCGTAACGCCTATCACCTTGTCCGTGTTCGCCAGGGGGACGAATGGAAAACCGCTTTCAAAACACCCCTAGGTCACTTCGAGAACTTGGTTATGGCTTTTGGTTTGTGCAATGCCCCTTCAGTCTTCCAAGCATTAATCAATGATGTTCTCCGTGATTTCCTCAATATTTTTGTTTTTGTGTATCTAGATGACATCCTCATTTTTTCCAGAAACCCCACCGAACACCAGTCCCATGTCCGTCAGGTTCTCCAACGCCTCCTCCAGAACCGACTTTATGTCAAGGCCGAGAAATGCGAATTTCACAAAACATCCATCGCATTTCTCGGCTACATCTTCGAGGGGGGGCAGATTCGAGCAGATCCCATCAAGATCCGTGCGGTCGATCAATGGCCCATTCCCGACACTAGACGACAGCTCCAAAGATTCTTAGGTTTCGCCAACTTCTATCGCCGCTTCATCCGCAAATACAGCCAAACAGTATCCCCACTCACTGCCCTAACCTCCGTGAAAGTCCCGTATAAGTGGTCTCCTCAAGCAGAGGAGGCCTTTTCCAGAATCAAGACCCTGTTCTCCCAAGCCCCAGTCCTCATTCAACCTGACACAACCCGGCAGTTCACCCTGGAGGTCGACGCCTCTGACCTGGGAGTCGGAGCCATCCTCTCCCAGAGGTCAGAGGATGACAGCAAGCTCCATCCCTGTGCCTTCTTCTCCCGACGGTTGTCCCCGGCAGAACGAAATTACGACGTGGGAGGCCGAGAGCTGCTGGCGATCAAGTTAGCCCTCGAGGAGTGGCGTCACTGGCTGGAGCGTGCAAGTCAGCCGGTACAGGTTTGGACCGACCACAAGAATCTGGAGTACATCAAGTCTGCTAAACGCCTGAATCCCCGACAGTCCCGCTGGTCCCTTTTCTTTTCCAGATTTAACCTCTCCATTTCTTACAGGCCTGGATCAAAGAACATAAAACCAGATGCCCTCTCCCGTCAGTTCTCCCCAGACGATTCCATTCCCAATCCTGCACCCATCATTCCCTCTGACTGCGTGGTTGGCCTGGTATCCTGGGAGATCGAGAGCATCATCAGGGAGGCTCTCCAACAGGAACCTGACCCACGGACCCCGCCGCAGAGGACCATGTACATCCCATCCACCGCTCGTTCCCGAGTAATCCATTGGTTATTTTGTCACCCCGGTTCCAGTCGGACCATAGCACTCGTGTCTCGCAGATTCTGGTGGCCAAACCTGCACAAGGACATCACAGAGTACATACAGGCTTGTTCCATCTGCTCCAGGAACAAGTCCAGCAATAAACCCTCATCAGGTCTCCTGCAACCTTTACCAATCCCCAAGCGCCCCTGGTCCCATATAGCGGTCGACTTCATCACAGGTCTTCCACCATCCCAGAAAATGACCACAATCCTCACCATCGTCGACCGCTTTTCCAAGTCATGTCACCTCATATCCTTACGTAAACTCCCTTCAGCATTTCAGACTGCTCGACTTCTGGTTAAGCACGTCTTCCGGTTGCACGGCATCCCGATATTCTGTCTGACCGTGGCCCCCAGTTTGCTTCCCAGGTCTGGAAGCATTTTTGTGCAGCACTGGGGGCCAAGGCTAGCCTCACATCGGGTTACCACCCTCAGTCTAACGGTCAGACGGAGAGGCTTAACCAGGAGATCGAGGCAGCCCTCGGTTGCCTGACATCCTCCCACCAGACCGACTGGAACCAACACCTTCCCTGGATCGAGTACGCCCATAATTCCCACGTCTCCGCTGCTACAGGATTATCCCCATTCGAGATCTCCTTAGGGTACCAGCCTCCACTGTTCCCGGCCGATGAAAGGGAGATCCCGGTGACATCTGTCCACCACCACGTCCGCCGTATTCGCACCATCTGGAGGGACACTGTTTTGGCCCTCCAGCGAACGGCGGCCCAAAATAAGAGGTACGCTGACCGGAGACGCATTCCAGCGCCTGTTTATTCTCCCGGTCAGCAGGTGTGGCTGTCGTCCCGGGATATTCCCCTAAAGTCCGTCTCCCGAAAACTCTCCCCCCGGTTCATCGGTCCCTACACCATTCAATCAGTTTTAAGTCCGTCCACCGTCCGTCTTCGTTTGCCTTCTACCCTAAGGATCCACCCCACATTCCACGTTTCCCAAATCAAGCCGGTCCAAACCAGTACATTGTGCCCTCCAGCCGACACCCCTCCACCCGCCCGTATGATTGATGGGCATCCGGCATATGACGTTCGGAGGATCGTGGCTTCCCGTCGACGTGGTCGTGGTTATCAGTACCTCGTCGATAGGGAGGGTTACGGTCCCGAGGAGCGTTGCTGGGTGCCCCGCTCCTTCATTTTGGATCCTTCATTGGTGGAGGAGTTTGAGAGATCCTCTGGACCGCCAGGTGGCGATCCTTGAGGGGGGGGTACTGTCAGGTTGAGTCTCTGTTTCAGTTCTCCTGGTGGCCACGGGGGGTCACTAGTGCTGTGTTCCAGGTTGGAGCTCCGTCCTTCCCAGGTGTCTCGGGTTGGCGCTGATCAGCGGAGCCAGTATAAGAGGAGTGGTGGATCAACTACTCGTCGCCTGAGTGTTTACTACTATTGGTAACCCTAGCCTCAGTGCCGCATATTTAATGATTCCTAGTGTTTTCGTAGCTCGTCCTAGAACAGTCTCTCTCGTGATATTTCTGGAGATCAAGTATTATCTCCAGGTTTTGTGTCCCACAGTTTTTGTTCTCCTCCTCGTTAACAACCCTTGTGTTTCACCTCAGGTTTTCTCCCTGCAACAAACTCACCTCCTTCCAGAGACTTCCCCGGTCATCATCCATCAGGTGACTTCCACTCCTCTTGGCTCTGCTCGATCTGCCTACCCCAGCATACTCCACCAGCTGGTCAGACCCTCCGGACCACTTCTCTCCATCACTGGAGGACTCAACCGGACATTCCCCCTGGCGACACACAAGCTCCACCAAACCCGTAAGACCGTTCTTGTTCATTCTTCAACCCGCACCGGTCTACTCACCTTACCTGTCCTCACTCTCACAGGTTCCCGGTCTCCCTCGTCCAAGCACTCCTGGTTGCCCCGTGTACTCCCGCCGCTCATTGCTGTCCCGCACTACCGTTCACTGCCGCTGCAGGATCACCGTCGGATTCCCCTGGTCCCATGTACTTCCGCCACTCATTGCTGTCCCGCACTACCGTTCACCGCCGCTGCAGGATCATCGCTGGATTCCCCTTCCCCTTCACTTCACAAAATAAATTATTGTTTACCGTTCTTCTGAGAGTCTCTGTTTATGTGGGTCAGAAACCTTAAACCCGATATGACAAGATCAAGTTTCTACATTAAGTTGTCAGTCATTAAAATTTTTCATTTAAACTTGTAGCTTCTACTGAATATTTAGTATTGATGTCCTGCTGCAGGCAGTACGGTTTTGGCAACCTCTAACATGTTTTCTTTGAGGACAGTTTTAAGTTCTTCCATTTTCTCAACACTATTCCTTCACATCGACATAGATCACAGTAATAATGAGAGTTTACCCACCTGTTCATAGAACTCATTGACAATGCCTTCGGTCCACTGCAGATGTAGATCCTTGCACTTTAGAGGCCCGTTGATGTCTGCCAGTTTAATGCACATCTGGCACACCAGCAGCCTGTCATTCTCATTAGACCAGTCGATACCTGTTGTCGGATCATCGGCAACCTGAGAAACCGATTAAAGGCCAAAGTCAGCCTTTTGATTAATTTAACAAGCAATTTGTAAAATGTTGCAAAAATTGTGATTTATCATATTAAAGGTTCTGCTTTCTAGTCTTCATTAGAGCCATAACTCTATTACAGCTTCAGCAGAAAGGATGATGATAAGGACCAGAAAGGGAGCTCACAATATACCGGTTGGTCTTCTGTTAAATATCTAAATTAATGATTAAATCACATAACTATAATCCCTCAGCCGTGGAACAGTCATCATGAAGACCTGAGGGCAGCTTTTTAAAATAAATGTAACATATAGGATAGATTTTATTTCTGTTACAATTCAGAAAAATTTTATAGTCATTAATTTTATAATTTTAGTGACATTCAATTTAATAATTATTATATACACTTTAATTTGCTTTTAAAAATACTCTATATTTGGATGTTTATTATTTTTAGAAATACCTCCAATCTGAATAATTTTACAAATTAAATAATTAATTTATCTACTTTGGTTTAAAATACTGGTAGTTTGTGTGTGTGTCATTTTAACTAGGTATAAATACTAGGGTATCCTAATCTATTCCTTACCGTTATATTGTTTAGATTATTTTGCCTAATTCAATACATCTTATCTTTACGTGTCCAAGTATGAAGATCAACCTGGCTAGGAAAACCTTTTTTTATTTTTTTTAATGATTTTATTTGAAGAAATAAAAAATTTAATATCCTGGTAATTTAGAATTTAAGAACAGAATAGAATAGAAAATATAAATAAAAGATCTTTTACTTTCTCACTCTAGGAAAATTCAGCAAATTCTTGTTAACAGCAATGATCGTAAGTTAACAATGATGTACAAAACGCTACATTTTCACCAGTATTGTATTTTTATAAATAATCCACAAGTTGCTTAACTCAGGGAAACGTTGTCTGCGATTAAAAATAAATAAATAAATAAATAAAAAAATTTAAGGTTTAAAGCGGACTGTCTCTTTTTTGAGAAAAAAAAACAATAATTGTTTGCACCTATTTAATTTCCTTTTTACTGCTGGGTGCTTTCTACTTACCCTGGTCTTTCTTGACTATCCTATAAACATAATTTTTCTAGGAAACCAGCAAGGATAGTTTCCTTTACTTGCATTATACATGCAGTGTTTAAAGAGTGTAGAAATAATAAAAATTAAAATGCAGCTATTAAAAGTCTTAATTTAGTACATTTGTTAAATTAAATGACTTTGCTTAAGTATTTTAATTTCCCTTTTTTACTTGTATTAAAACTTTTCCAAGAAATCATATCCACTCCTACTATATTATGTACAAATTAAAGCAATCGTTTAACAGTTTAACTTTTTCAATACCTTGGCATTGAACTCAGCCAGGAAGTCAAAGTGCTTTTTGAGGTCCGTTGCCAGGATGGCCTCAATGACAAGGAACCTGAAGCGCTTGAACTCCACGTGGTTCAGGTTAACGAGAAAGTTGTACTCTGGGTGTGACATGAAGAGGTTCCAGGCAGAGGCGGCATGATGGTTTTCCAGAACTGAGCGATCATTGTAGAGCACTGCCTGCAAACAGCCAAACTTTCTGCATGAATGCGCACAAAAAAGACCTTTAAAAATAATCAGCTATCCAGGGCTCATCAAAATATAGAAGGACTCAGACAGACGCTATTCTCTAAAAGGGTAAGACATAGTCCTAAGATGCTGGCTTTTCCCACAGCTTACAAAAAAACAAACAGTTACACAAGAGCTTTTACTGTCCTAATGTCAACAATGCTGAACCTGCAGAGAATTAAAAAACAATGGGGAAACCTGATCAGATCTACAGTATGGAGAAGTGAAGCAGTTTGAATTTTGGGGTGTTCTGAGGCTAGTTTAGATTTTAAACACCCAGTTTAAAAGTGGCTCATAAAAAGCTGTATTTAATATATGGATTTCCTACAGTCTAATTATTTATTGGTATATTGTTAAAGGTGGATCAGTAGGAAGCATTTGTTCAAAAACTTTCAAAAGCATAAAACCTAGAGCTGCAGAGCTGTGTAATGCTTAACATCTTCAACCAGAACCGCAGCTTAAATAAGTGAACACTGCTAAGGTATTTCTCAAACATATATATAAAAAAAAAAATATTAATAAACAATTAAGCATATTTAGGCTTTAATTAGATGTGATTTAAAAATTGTACCCAAAGTCCTGTTTAAGACCATTAAAGGTCTATAATCAAAAGGCTGTTAAATACTTTAACATACAGCAAAAGCCCCAGGAAATAATATAACTGGTGGGAAATTAATACTAAACCAAAAGAGATAAAAAAAATTTGTCATAAATCTGGATAACTAATCTATGTCTAGTTATCCTAATCTATGTTTTGACGTAACATATTTGTTGCCCCAATATCAAGTATGTGGACACAGCAGTTACTGTAGTTAAAGATTGATATGGTTTGTACTTCTAGGAAAAGCTGATCAGATTTTTACATTGAACTTTACAGAGTTTTACTTTTTGTGTAGCAAGGATTTCAATTTCTATTTAGCTCATGGAGAAAGTACCTGGGGTGCGCTGGTGGCCACGAGGAAAGCGTTCGTTCTCCCAGGATGATCGTAGTCGTGCATTGCAGCAGCCACATAAAGTGCCATCAGCTCCAGAGCAGGTATGAGGCCTGACAGACAGCCGTATCCGTCTTCTGACACAGTGTAGGTCTTTGAAACCAGGAAGCCCATATGACTATGTGTTATTTCACTGTCGGAGTCTAACCACGGGGAAGCAGAGAAAGAGAAGGAATCAGGATGGCAGAATTTACACAGCATACATATTTCATCTATATGTGCCAGTTATGCACTTTGGAGCGCTTACACACAAATTCACACACAGATCTTTTAATCCACTGATGTGTGGATCAAAGGGATGGTCCTGGTTAGGAATACAAACAAGGATTTAGAAATATTGGTTAGAGGGAACTTTTAATTTGCCAGCAATTTCATGCTGTCCTCGACTTCAAACAGAGTTTTATTTAAACATACATGTGCCAAAAGCATGACTAACGTTGGATGTTCTCACACTGATGAGATGGCTGGAAGGAAGGGTAAAAGGCACATGGAAAAAAATTTCTTCTGAATATTTACTATTCTAAATTTCTTGTCAAACATTAAAATGAATGTTTACAAAATTAAATAAATAAAAAAAACTTTGAGAGGCTCCTAGAACAAGACATACCTGAGTCACTGGCGGAAACGTGATCATTAATGAGGTTGGGTAAACCAGGCACAGGCTGCGTGGTGAGGTACCAGACTGCATGAAGCACATCTGTGGCATGGATCCTATTGTGATCTGATCCAAGGGAGAATATAGAGATTACATGGGTTTTTTTAAACTAAAATGCTTTCCACTAGGCTGCACTGTTGAGCTGCATTCATTTCTCATAGCACACAACGACAGATCATAGTATTGTGTGCTGTGCAGTGTAAAATGAAAAAAACTGAAGGATTTGTGTTGTATTTCCATCTTTTGGCTACTTTTGTTTTATTTTGTTTTTTACAACTGCAACAAATGTGACATAAAAACTATGCGAGCAAAAAAGCTTTTCCAGCGGAGAGACATTTGAACTTACATGGTATGTCTCTGTAGCCACTCTCCAGAGCATGGAAGTAGTTCATGAATTCTTTTACAGGGATCTTAAAGGTCTCAAACAGGCCAGTGTCCTCAAAGAGCCTATAAGATACCTGCAACACAAAATCATTTGTTAAAACCACCAACAGAACGTTAGATAAATACATTGAATTAAATTACCCACAAAAATTACATAATTAATGTGACATCAAGCCAAATGGTGTTGTAGTATATGACTTCACCTGATCTGTGTTATGCAAATTTGTCTAGATTTTATACAGTTATTTTGTGAGGCCATCTTTTTCTTTGGTGGAAAATAAAGAATTATTCTACTCTATTCTATTCTAAGCTGTTGTCTTCTACAAAGCAATCAGCAAACACTTAAGGAAGTAATTACTTTTTTTTTTCCCCAGTGAGATTTTGCAAACACGCTTTAGATCATTATCTTTTAGCAGTCTTTGCTCTTAAAAACCTATAGAACAAACACAGCCAAACATAATGACCTTCCCTTTGTCACTTTATAAGAGGAACACAATAGTGCAGAAGCAGAATTTTTGCATGTCAGAAGTGCATCTTAGTCTCATCTACGCAATGTGGGCTAAAAATTTATAGCGTCTCTTACCATGTTTTTCAGTAAAGTTTCCTTATGATTGAGATTGTTTTTCTCTCCCTTGCAAATCATCGAGAGACCTTTACATTACGCAGACTCCTTCAGAGTTATCACAGACACTCTGGTCTTTAATGACAAATACAAAGCCAAGTCTGAAGCACCTGGCAGTTTTTCGTTTGGATAAAGATGTTCTCTGCTTGTACATCATTAGAACAGAACAACAACTGTGACTACTGGAGATTTAGTGTTCATCTGATATCCTTTAAACATGTTCTTATTTATTATGAACCTGTATTTTTCATTTATTTTACAAGTTCTTTTAAATGTTCGGTTCAACAGGGTTGCAGGACCACAAGAACACGGACTTCCTAAATAAACTTTGTTGTTAATTTAGTTTTTATTCTTCTTAAAAAAAAATAAAGTCTTTAAATGTTTAAAATTTTTGTCAATGTCTTCAATAAGAAGCATGCATTATAGTTACTAATCTCGTATCATATGTTCATACTTTTTTATGTTCTTTAATTTACTCACCTGACTAAGGATCCTTCCACTTTTTCCATTTGTCTTTTCCATGAGGGTAAAAATAGGAAAGTTCCAACTGTTTAATTGAGTCATCAAAGGCTCCAAGTCTTCCATTACCAATGGTTCTGGTGCCAGAATAGTTTTATCCTGTACAAACAACACATACAAAGGATTTTAAAGAATTTATTTCTCTGTGACTACTGGGACATTTACATTGCTTATAAATAGTATCAACACCCTTGGTAAAAGTCTTTGTTTTTTGCGTAAAGCCCTAGACAAATTTGAACCCATTCCATTCTGATTTCTTTTTTTCACAATTTCAATTATAGATTGTGTTGAAATAATAAAAAATAAGTTCCATACCCAGTTTGCATAAAATGTCTGCACAAACGATTTATTAATTTGACAAATCTATTAGGAGAAAGGTAAAAATCCAAGGCATTTAAAGTCTATCATGTCATCGTAAAGAAAAGTATCAAGTATTCGATAAAATATGGTACGGCTGTATTATGTACTACAACTGACCTATTCTCTATCATATGTGAAGATGAAAAAAAGTGGGAAACTGAAAAGACTGTGAAAGAAGCTTGAAAGAAGATACAGGATTTTCTGCTTAGTAGTGTTGCTAAAAGTAACTCTTCTTCAAATGGAACTAGAACAGGGGTCTTCAATGTTTTCCAGGCCAAGAACCCCCAAACTGATGGCGAGATGTAGCGGGGACCCCATAATTTTATATATATATATATATATATATATATTTATTTTATTTATTTTTTCTAATTTAGCTTTCTGTCTTTTCAAACCCCCAGTCGGGCTTGGCAGATGGCTGCTTGTACTGAGCCTGGTTCTGCTGGAGGTTTCTTCCTGTTAGAGGGGAGTTTTTCCTCTCCACTGTCGCTGCATGCATGCTCAGTATGAGGGATTGCTGTAAAGTCAACGAAAACACAAGCCATTGTTTTGGTCTGCTGATTCCAGAGGAGTGAATGCTGCAAGTCAATGACTCGACGCAATCTGCTGGGGTTCCTTAGATTGGAAACTTTTTAAAATTTATTAATTATGATGTATCTTCGACTTTAATTGATTTTCTGTGAAGTGCCTTGAGACGACACCTGTTGTAAATTGGCGCAATATAAATAAACTGATTCTTGATATATATGTATATATATCTATCTATATATAT
>JAVLVB010000079.1:699802-746815 GCA_032876305.1 Orestias chungarensis | reverse complement strand
TCCTCGTTGACGGGACAGGTGATGTGAACGAAACGGTGTCCAGCTTGAAAAAGCTCCTGTGTGTCGCTGAAAGTGTGCATTGATGACTGAAAGACATCTTCTGCCTCCATTTATCTGTTTACTACAGTGTGTTGAATTCATGTTGATGTTTATTTAAAAACATTTCAATTATTTGAAAAAAATTACAGGGTGGGAATGTAAAAAAAAAGTCTACCAAAACTTTCGCGATCTCCATGTAGTACCTCCGCACACCCCCTAGGGATCGCAGACCCCCTGTTAAGACCTCTGAACTAGAACATTTCAATGGTTAAAGAAATCCTGAGTTTCTCAACCAGGTAACATATATTAAGGTGGAAAACGTATGATTCAAGAAGGACTGTAGATTGGTTTGAATACTTGTCTAAATGCTGCTTTAAGAACACAGAAGTATGTGAAAAATCAGTAATAGGACTCAGAAGTTTAAATGAATACAACCAGTCAGACACGACATTCACAGATAACTAGCCAGCTTATCTGTTCCTGCCCTCTTGCACAAGCAGGCACACAGAGAAGATGGTTCTCTCAACGCATATTGCCCAGACAATCTGTATTGATAACAAAGTACGTCAAGGGAGTATCTATTTCGAACAACCAACAGTTATGCTATAATTGCTATTCAGCTTAAGTTATCTTTATTATTATGCTGTCCTGTTTTCACATGTGACTTGACAGAAATAATTGTTTACACATGAATATGTATATCTTTACAGCAGTAAAAAAACAATTTAACAATCCCCCATTTTGATCTTATTAGGTGTATTTTTTTATTAAAGACATGTCTGCCTTAACTTACCTCAGGAGGTATTAGTGTGTGGAGGATGACATTCTGAGAAGGTTTTTTCCCTTTTTCTGTGTCCTCCTCTGTTTGTGCTACATCACAGCTGTCACTGTGGTTGGCTTCATGAGTGCTATCATAGTCTGAGGACACAATCAGTTGATCCTCTGTTAATAAAGAAAAAAAAGAGATTCAATGACTCAGTAATCAACTCACCTCCCTCCTAGAAAATAGAAATCTCAATCTATTGGCTGGCATTACAAATAAAGCTAAATTTCACTGCATTCTGTTATGTAGGGTTGAATTAGAGTGTCTGTTCTGTGACTGTGAAATGGAAAATTTAACCATTTTCAAATGAATTAGATTGATTTAAGTTTAACTCAAGACAATGAAATTGCTTGGGTTTTCCACAAGTGTTGTAATAATGTTTACATCTTCAGTTGGTCCAAAACGCTGCAGCCAGAGTTCTGATGAAACGTAAAAAGGGAGATCATATCTCCGCTATTTTACCTTCCCTTCATTGGTTTCGTGTCAAATTCAGGGTACATTTTAAGATTCTTCTTTTGACATATAAAGCCCTCACTAATCAAGCTCCATCATACATTAGAGATCTGATTACTCCTTATGTCCATAACAGAGCACTTCGCTATCAGACTGCAGGTTTGCTGGTAGTTCCTAGAATCTCTAAAAGCACAATGGGAGGCAGATCTTTTAGTTATCAGGCTCCTCTCCTGTGGAACCAGCTTCCAGCTTTAGTCCGTGAGGCAAACACCCTGTCTAGTTTCAAATCTAGGCTTGAAACCTTCCTTTTTGATAAAGCTTATAGTTAGGAAGAGGTAGAGCAGACAGCCTAATCCGGTTGGGGAGGAACTCAGTCTTGACAGACGGTTCTCCTTTGCTCTAGCTTCTTCATGTCCCACCCTACAGGGTCAGGTTATTTAAGTTTTTCTATAGTTATGCTGCTATAGGCTTAGACTGCTGGAGGAAAATCTGACCACTTCTGGCTAAGCTACTTTCTTCCTTTGTCCAATCTACTTTAGTTACAGTTATGTGAACCTTGTTAACCTTTTGTTTTCTCTTACTGTTCTTCTCTCCATAGTAGCTACACCATTAGCTGAGACAGCTTCTTGGAGGAGAAAATGGGCTCTTCCTCTACAACTGCTGCTATAAACTCTTTTTTTTCTGAAAACAGGGTCTATTTTAGTTTCTGTCTCAAACTCCCAATCGGTCGTGGGAGATGGCTGCTTGTACTGAGACAGGTTCTACTGGAGGTTTCCTGTAGTTAACTGGGAGTTTTTCCTCTCCACTGTCGCTGCATGCATGCTCAGTATGAGGGATTGCTGTAAAGTCAACGACAACAGAAGCCATCGTTTTGGTCTGCTGATTCCAGAAAAGTGAATGCTGCAAGTAAATGACTGCATGCAATCTGTTGGGTTTCCTTAGATTGGAAACATTTTCAACTGAAATGTAATGATGTATCTATGAATTTAATTGATTTTCTTGTAAAGTGCCTTGAGATGACATCTGTTGTAAATTGGCGCTATATAAATGAATTGATTCTTTATTCTTGAACTGACACTAGAAGTTTGCTAGACACACATCTACCTTGCAAAGTAAAATATCAGAATCAGAATCAGAATCAGGCTTTATTGGCCAAGTATGCTCACACATACAAGGAATTTGTTTTTGGTTACACTGATGCTTGCAGAGCACGAAAAATACAGTAAAGAAACATTTGTAACATTTAGCATGTGTAATTTATATTGTAAAAAAAGTGCAGTTTTCTGCAGTATAAAAACTATAGAAGTTATAAAAATATATAAATATATAAATAAATCCATATGTACCCACCTGTTCGTGGTATCCTCTCTGCCTTGTCTAAAGAGCCTTCTCCATGGGTCAATTTGATGTATGGTCTACCACAACTGCAGAATACAGGATTATACAGACACATCGAATAAGTCATTATTTACTCCATAAAGTATTTTTATGAGCTAGTTTGGTAGTGCACACAGATAATTTTGGAAGGAAAATTATAATTGTTTTTACAAACTAAAATCTTTGATTGTGAATTTAGCTTTCTTGAGCCACTCTGATGTACCAACTGCCTTCAGTGCTTTCATAACCCTTTTTATTTTGGGGTATGTCCTAAACAGGTTTGCTCAACTAATGACTGAAATATATGGCAACTCTTCTTTACAAATGAATGTTAACTCCATTACTTTAATTTGGCATAAATGAAATTAAGTCCCAAATTTTGACAGGGCTGTTCTAACAAGGGAATTTGCTTGTAAAAAACTGTTTATATTTTAACTCCGGATTCTGGATTGTGAACATTATAGTAAGGTTGATTTTTTTTTTTTATCCCTCTGGCTGCTAAGGAAAGCAATATGCAAACCCATTCCATATTGCTTTCACCATCAAGTTGCATTGCTTTCATTGTCCTGTGCAATGTCTGTTTTCTGCCTTGCACAGCTGTTTTTCAAGCTTTCACAATTCATTGTAACTGTGAAATGTGACAACACTGAGTTAATTAAATATAAAAGCTTAAACTTGATTTAGATAATAACATAACAGGTTTTGATGTGCATATTTAAAATATGAAATCAACAGCAAATCAAAGATGCAGCGGTGATTAGGAAACATGAGCATTTATTCAAAGAAACAAAAATATGTTACATTCTGTTGTCTGTGCTTGTGCCAACAGAATAGAAATGATGCCACTCACTAGAAAGGCTTTAATAAATAATGGCAGATGCTGTCAAAAAAAAAAAAAAAAAAAACTAATTGGGATTTCAGACCTGCTATCCAACTGAACATTTACAGATGCTCCTAGAAAATGCTTAATAATTAGCGTAATTAATGCAGACGTTTACATGAAAAAGATGAGAGGAAAAAAAACAACTAAACAAATCTGAAGCGTTCGCGTTTGCTGGCGTGGTTATAAATTACTCAGTAGTTGACAAGCCCACCCTATCTGTGATTTATGGCATCGTCAGCCACATGAACAACCTAACGCAAGCCACGGTCTTACAGGCAGATGAAAACCATCACAGGCGTTAACTCAAAATACAAATCAAACAATAACTGTCGTCTGTTTGAAAAGCCTCCCGAGCTGCCCTCACTAAGGGCTACTGTCAGCCTGTAGGTGGTTTCAATTAAAATACCTCCCCCTAAATGTTGTAAAACCTTCCTCCTGACCAGAGGAAATGCCTGCCGTTAGAGTGTTGTGTCACGGGGAGCACAAAACCTTGCAGTGTATCTATCCCCTTTTGATAGAGTGTTTCTGGAACTCTTCTGGGCCATACCAACCCACTATAATGGTCCGGGGGCCCTAACAAAGAGTGTTCTGTTGTATTTTCATGGCCTGGTCAGACCGCTGTGTCTAATGCCTTGCAGGTGTGGAATATAAAATAGTTAGATAGTTTGGCGGGTGAACATTAAGAACATTATTGTCAAGGGGAGCATGAGTCTGCGCAAGCAGCAGAGTGTTTGGCCTAAAAGGTTTAGCTTTGAAGAAAGTTGAAGAACTGGCAGACACTTTTGCCATTCTGCTAATGCAGCAGAATAACCTTGAGTACTGACACTGAGCCTCCAGCACAAAATGTAAATAAGGCAGCTGGCTGTCTTCACTTGCACAGTCCATCAGTCAAGTGTCAAGTCACTCTGCTTTTATCACGGAAAACTTAGAGCAGCAACATTGGTTAGCACTGTAGTTACAGTAATTTAACTGTCTCAGTGGGACGTCTGCAAGCATTCTAAAAAAAAATATATACAATTGAGTACGCATTGGCTGAAAACCTTTCAGCTAGGAATAACATTTACCAACCGGATAAGAATGTATTTTACCTTGTTTTCCATGGGAAAAATGTAACTGTTCTGTACTTAAAGTCATTTTGCAGCTTATACAGCGAAACCTTTAGAAACTTTTATTAGCTATGCTGGATCAGAATTCACACTGCTAGTCAAATGAAAAAAAAAAGTGGGATTTACCTTTATGTGGAACTTTAAGCCAGTTTTAGGTGATAATTGTTTTTACCAGAGAATGACAATGCTCACTTAAACCAAAACCAATCAGATCCCTGCTGGAACCAACTACAGTCAGAATTCAAAGTTGAATATATCATCTAAGAATAAAACAAACAAAGAATATCTTTGCTGCATTGAAACATAACATAAAAATAGAAATTGTTAGCAAGTAAACGATAAATATCCATTGACCATAATTCTGGAAGCGTAAGAAACGCTAAAAATTTCCTTTATGACCCAGACTAAAATAATATTAAGTGTAGTTATGAGTTCTAAAGTCTACCACAAGGGGACAAAGTAAATTGAACAGTTTACTTTACTGATCACATTTTGACAAAGTTATATATGTTATACATGTTATACTTTATTTAGTAAGGATTGGCAGAAGCAGGCTGGATCATTAAGAAAAGTCAGACATTTTTTTTAATCTGCCCCCAATATAAAAGAGGAAAAAGTTTGTTTGTTTGTTTTTTATCCCTTACCACTAATACTAACACTAAAGTTGAAGTTTCAATTTTGGTCGTTTTTGGCGACCCAGTGTGGAAAAAAGTGTTAGTGTTTTGCCTGAAGAGGACTGCATTTCCCATGAGGACCAGGAGATAGCATCATAAAATCCCAATCTTCTGGTCGCCTGCAGTTGGATTGGAGTACATTTCTGTGCTTGACTACATTTGCTGTGTCAAGGATGAATAGCGATGAGGTAATGAATCTAATTGTGGCAAAAAGTTACTTAGTGTTACTTTCGTCTACAAAATTCATGGCTATTTTGTTTGTACACCAGATCAGACTGTGAGATGGAGAGACCATGAATGTTTACATATGCATAAAAAAATACAGACATACAGTGTGCTGTCAATTCAATCAGATTTGGTGAGTTAACTCATTACATTATTAGATGCTTGTGAAGTCATGGCACTATCATCTAGGCTCTCCCAAGGTTTGTTTGTTTGGTATATTTTTGTTAGTGTATGCAAATCAAGGTACAGAAAATAAATAGAAATATATGAACAAAAGTCTTTTCCTTATTTAGAAACTAGAAGTAATTCTGACAACTCTTATTGACTTAAAACAGAAAAGTTTAGTCTGATTTACAATGAAAATAATCAAAGCCAAGGAACTAGAAAAAAAGTTGTCTTTTTTTTTTTTTTTTACAGCTTATGTAAATATCTGGTTTCAACTGTAAATGAGACAGAAATTAATTTTATCTTCAAAAAAACATTCATTTGTTACTTTGCCTATTTTGGATTTTCCTGGACATAAAAAAAAAAGCTGCTTTGGCTGCAGACTCTAACTGTAAACTCCAGCTGGCCTCTGTTTGCTCCCTCTTCTGTTGCATTTAACTCCCAGATTTCAGTCTGCCTTCCTAGCAGCAGGTTGACAGATTATCTTTGGTTCAGAGCCCAAACAGACATTGTCCAAGCCACGATAAACACAGAAGCTATTATTTCTGCTTCCAGTAATCTACCAACTCTTGAGCTAAATGACCTGAAGAAGATAACAGCGCAGTGGTCCCGACTGAGGCAAATACAAGGTATTGGTTGTTCCCTTTTTATTAAGGATCGTCCGATAACAAGCCGCCTTTGCAGCTTTGAAGTTGGTGTTGTTCCTGCACGTCACTAAAGGCTGACTTGATGGAAAAAAAAAGTGTGCAGGAAAGAAGACGCTTAATGTCCTAATTAAGATTGCACAGATTTGATGAGGACTAGAGAACAGTGAAATCAAAACCATGTGTTCGTTTTTTTTTGTTTTTTTTTGTTGTTTTCCAACCCTTTCCTTTATGTGTTCCTTTATATTTTCTCCTCGTCCATGATTTCCAACTTTCTCCAGACAGATTATTCCTTTGCTTTGTTTGATCTCTAAAGAGATTTATGTATTGCAAATTTCTTGACCAGACAACCTAAAAACAGAGAGAAAAAAAGGCTGTACATAAATTTTAACTGAAAAAACAAAACATCTCTCCTCTCCTTTCCTGCCGCCGCAACGGTTTGTCCATGTGTGTGTGCTGGTGAGTCTTAATTGCGAGATTGTGGCAACTGGGGAAAAGCCCAGGTGTTTGTTTAGCATCTCACCACCATAAGTAGGTATAGTTGAGGCCCTCTGCAGGGGTAAGTGACTGTTTGAGTCTAGGGGACAGGAAACATTTATTTATTGGTTCAGATTTTCAAATGCATTTAGTGTTTATGCACATAAGGTGTCAAACACTAACCTGAAATACTTAGCATGTGTGGTTTTTAATCAAATTTTTGTATAACTTTAAATTGCTCATTTTTACTACTTATAATTATTTTTTATTATCATTAATTTATTTCATTGCAGTAATTGCTTAATCTTTGGGCCAGTTGCCGGAACCATATGAAATAATGCATACGTCCCTACATTATTCTTGATTTCTAGTTTTGGAGTTTTATTGCAGGATCTCAAAAACGTATGTGTTCCTCCAGTGTTTTTTTCCCTTTCATCAATGTTAACATCACCTCTGTTATATTTCTCTTTGATTGCTTCCCCATTCTGTCCTTGGTTTTATCATGTGAAAACCATTTCATCTTGTCTTGATTGTGTTTGAAAATAACTCTATAAATAAAGACTGACAAACTGAATGACTTAACTATTAAGATAAACAAAAATAGTTACAATCCCACTGGCATGTCCCCATGTGGGATTTTTTGATTCATAAAAAACAAAAAAAGGAAATCTAGGCATAAAAACACATTTTAAATACAGATACAGAAAATTGTGCAATGGACTCATACAAACAGACAATCTCAGCCAAAATAATTGTTTTTTGTGCCCAATGTGGCAACATTGAATAAACTATTACTACCAAGCCTAGCGTGTGAAAACCTAATCAAGCTCTAATCTTCGTTTTTTTTGGGACACAGTAAACTCCCATCAACCGCATTTTGATCCAGGGCAATATTACAAAACAGTCTCAAAGGTAAATGACTGTTTTTTTTTTTTGTTTTTTTTTAAGAAACAGACTTTTTTCAAATTAAACAAAAACATAAAGAAACCATTTGCCCAAACTGCCAAAGAACTAGTTCCACAAAAGGTCTATTCAGATTGAAAAGCTACAGACTGGCAGGCTTCATCATAAAGCATACGTGAATTATTTTAAGATATGCATTATGTTAGAGGGTTTAACTAAAATTATCCTTAACTCAACCTCATTTTACATACACTGTTCCAGGTTTTAACATATTTAATATGTTCATATCTGAGGGTTTGGCATTTGAAACGTTGCAAATTTCAAAAGTTCTAAACTGTAAATCCTCAATGCAAAAAGTTATAACTTGTTTAACTTCAAATATGTATGCAGGGTCTCGCAGAATTTCACAATATATAAGTTATTATCAACTGGAGCTGTATCGTTTGGATCCCAGCAGGCTTTCCTCTGCCTCTCTTTGAGGCAGACATCAGACGTGTCCAACTGAAATTCTTTTCCAGATTAATAATTGAGTTACAGATTCAGATTGCCCATTCAACATAAGTTCCCATGTAGCTTTTGAAAATCTGTCTTTTTCAGAAGAAAGACACAAAAACTGTCCTACTTGTTTTGCACAAAATAAACAAATAGATTGCTGGTTTTCAGGCAAGTGACTGCATTTGTAGACAAGGGTAGGTCTACACTGGAAATTTTAGATTACAGAAACCTAACAGAGAATAAACTGAACAAAGTGTTGTTAATGAGACATAAAACTAGTATTTCTCTTATGAGCCATCTGCATCTTGAATGTACACAGAATCATACTGTAATATTTAGATGCATGTGTTGCTGAAAACTGTCCCACCAACATACTATTTTCAAACGTAGTCCCACATCAGGTAAATACTTACAAAGCATGAAATTCAGGTTAATGGATTCTTAATTTTCAGTACACCCAGATTAAATACAGTACTTATTTTGGTAATCAGTGTAATGTAAAGCAAGATATACAGTAGATACAAATTCATCACATGTACATTTACATAGAGTGGACACAAATGCTTATGAACACTCACACACCTTCAGCCTTTTCTCAGGCCTAAAGTAACTCTCCTGTAAACTCACAAATAAACATAGCACTGGTCCTTTCCTTCTCTCGCATCCTGGAGTTCTATACTCACTCGTAACCTAATCCCAATGCTGTCTTCAGCATTAATGCACACAGAGTTGATGCGCATCTTAGTTATTCAGGTTAATGCGTTTGCCTGTGGGGCACATTTCCATTCTGGCTTTCGCTGCACACACATCTTTTTTTCAGACTGCTGTGCAATCACTGCTCACTCACACAGATTTTCTTATTATATAGACGTGGCCACACTGCTGCACATAAAACAAACTGTAATAGGACAAACAGAACACAGACACATCTACTGTAACATTTTTATAAATCACTCCTTTTATATATTTCAACTTGTTCTGTTGATGTAAAAAAAATACTTGATTTTAAAATTAAAAATGCACACTTTACTTTAACTAAGATTAAAATAATGAGACGCAGGCCTGTTGGAAAGATGACTGTTCAGGAATACAATTTTAACTTTTTACAGACTAACTTAAAGGTTGCCTATGTTAAAAAGTAATTTTCAAATCATTATATAACTACATTCACTGCTTTTTGACTCAGTTTAACCCGGCTGGCTTATTCTCTCACCTATATGATCTAGAAATCGCTTAAAAAACAATCAACACGTCTGGGCCCAATCAAAATTTCAGAATAATTCAAAAACTGTTCAGAAAGCCAATGAAATCTATCAGTCTGGACATTCATTAAAAGTCAACAAATAGCGGCAATATAGAATAGCGGTAAACCTTTGTGTGATTGTCCAGTCTATCGACTGCACAGCCTTGCCTCACTCACATAAGGGCAATCTACGTGATTCAACAATAAGACAGAGAAGGTTAGGACAGAAATGCCATTTATAGAGGGGTTAAACTTCTGTCGATCAAAAGGAACACAAAGGCTCGTTTAACATTTGCCAAATAATCTTTGACCTTTGACAAAAACATTCTCTAGATAGAGACAAAAATTACACTTTATGAATCTTGTTACATTTTTGTGTAAAAAAACATAATAAAAAAACTATAATAACAGGCAAAAATTGAGGTAGTAATTTGATGGTCCGGGCTGTTTCAGAGAATCCTAAAGAAAAAGGAAAGATTTCCCAGCAAGTTCAACTTTGTTTGACTAAAATACTAAATTAAGGTGTAATGACCTACTCAAAGTCTGGCCCTAAATTTGATCCAGGTGCTGTAGTTTGAGCTTACAAAGTGCTGTTCATGCAAATAACAGCACTAAAGTTAATAGATTTTACTTAGGGACAAGTTTCTTTGGGTCACATTGTTGCTTTTTAAATGAAATTATTATTTGAGTGGCATTTTGTTTTTTGACCTAAGAACAGATTATGATTGGTTAATGAAAAGTATATCTGAATGTGTAACATAGCAATAATTACCCATAGAAGGATACCTTTAAAATTCATTGAACCATAAGGCAGACAAAATATTTTATAGCAGTATTAGATTCCATAACAGTCTAAGTTTTACAGTTTTATTTTGGGTACCTGCACATGAGTGTTTCTTGATATGGTTTGATGCTGGAGCTGCGATCCCTTCGAACAGGCCCAGGTTCAATGGTGGGCAGTCCCGTGGCAGAGGTGGTGGTCGTCCATGTGGAAGAAATCCTCCTTAGAAGGCCAGGGTGGAGACTCCGTCTAAGACGCTGCGCACACACAAACACAGGAAAACATTTAAAAGTTTCATTTGCCAATGAAAAGCCAGATTTTAACTTTATTAATTAAAGCTGGAGCATGGAGTAATTACAAATGTAGGAAAAGCCTTAATGGAACAGTTTTTGTATTTTGATGAAAGTGCTCCCGGGAAAAGTATATGTCAAGTACTGTATATCAACTGAATGTGGATAGTTTAGAGTGAAATATGATGTATATATAGATATATAACATAAAAAACACTTTTCAAGAATGAACAGGGCAGAGATGTGACAGTAAAGCGCCTGCAGGTTCATTGTTAAATAAATTGTGATATTGCATTATACATAGATTCATTTCATCATATTGATTGCACTAGTCTGGTCCCTGTTATCTCTGTCTCTGTTTCCATCGTGGTCCTCCTCCGCCTTGGTCCTTCCTCAGATTCCCAGAATTGCATGTGCCCTTGTGATGCCTCCATCTGTTTTGGCTTCGTGCTACAGTGGTTTGGCGCAACAGTAAAAAACATGGCTGGATCTACACTCTGTCTTCTGCAGGGTGACCTAGTAAAGATCACCTCAAAACTCTGAAAGGGTCCATTTAAAGTATGAGAGAACACATTGAGCACAACCAAAAGCACACAAAGACATACAAATGTGGGTTTATGTCTCTCAGAACTGCCTTGCAAAAGTTGTCCTACACCTCTGGTTATAGCACTACAACCTACAGTTTATTTTATTTGAATTTTGTCTCAATGATTTTGAAAATCAAAAGTGAAATTGGAAAGTGTGACCCCGTAGTTTAGAACCCCAATTAGTTTAATATGTGAGAAGAGGTCTAAAGGACTTTTAGACTACAAAACAAGTAGTGGTAATGCTCCTTTAAGTTGGTTGCCAACTAAAAAAACTAAAAAAATAAGAAGACTATGAAACAACATTCCAAGCTTTGAACCTCCTTTTTGATCTCAAAGATCATAGCTTAAGTCATCATTTAAGCAAAAACTCAGCATTACTCAGAGCAGTACAGAAGAACCCCACCGTAACTCTGGAGGAGCTATAGTTCACCTGCCAGCACAGAAAAGGGAAATTATTAGTGCAGTCGTAAATCTGACCATTATTGAAGGGAAATAAATCTGTTGTTTGAATTGCCATTAACATATGGCCACAAACCAAGCAGACGACACAGCATGCATGAAAAAAACACTGCTCAGGTCTGATGAGACCAAAATCGCAGATTTCCTCTGTTATTTGTTTCTACGGATACATTGGTGGATGAGCAAAGGTGGTACTTGAAAACTAAACTGCAAAACCCTGTGCAACCCTCTCTCTTTGGATACATGTATCCAGTTTAAAACACAATCTTTAAAGTGTTCATGCAAAATAACATTGGAGCTTTGACCCTACTGTAGCTCCTGCATGTTCTAGGGCTAACCCTGTTCCAACACTCCACCAACCAAAAGACCTGAGACTAGGGTGGATGTTCCCTCTTTATTGACGCAATGGCCCTAAATATAATTTAAAAAGCGAAATAAATAACTTTTATTACAGTTCATACCTGTGTTGGAATGGCCACGTTGGGGCTCACAGCTAAATCAAATAAAGAATCATGGCATGGTCTACAATCATTTGTCTTGTCTTTATAGTTCTGCAGTACTTTGCAATTATTCCTTTAAAATCCATGGATGGTTGTGTTTCCAATATTTTTTCAAAAACCTTTTTTTTCCGTATCTGCGTATTTAGGCAATTTTCAACCGACCTATTTGAGCATAATCTAAATATATGTTATGCTAAGTATTTAAAGGCATAATATCTTTTTTTGTTTGTTTTTCGCTTACTGCTTATAATGAAGGCCCTCCAGATATGATCCAAATATACAAACATACAGAGCTCAGATGCACACACAAATTGCCTTCAGCCAATAGCGCATACAGTCTGATTGCTGCTAATGTTGAGTCTATACATGGACTCATCTCTGCAACTCTTCAAGTAAAACGTAATGCAATTATAACATCTCAGGAAATGTTGCGTACATAGAACCTGTCAGTTTTTAAATTTATTTATAAAATACTGCATGCTCTTTTACTTTTGTTGCTATTGTGTAGCAGAGAGAAGAAAAGGAGTTGGAGGCAAGTATAAAAACCATTAGTTTGTGCCACAACTGGATGTCAGAGAGGCCAAAAGAAAAAACAACATTCCTCCCAAAGTTTCTTCCCTCGTCACGTTCCTTTCTTCCCTTACCTTTAATGCTGGAAATTTACACGAAGGAATGTCTAAATGGGCGAAATTTGGCCCGTATTTCCAGGTTCAGTTTACCTGTGATGCTTCGGACAATCAGGGAAGACATGGAATGACATCTGTCAAAACCGGACGAGCTCGATGTCAAGTCAAACACAACCCACAGAGTAGCCTAGAAGACAGCCAGAGAGGGTATCTCTTGCCAGATAAGGAGCCAGATGCATAATTGTAGTGGGAGTCGAGTTCTGTTGACACCTACCCATCCCTCTTCAGAAGCTTCTGAGAAATCCATCCAGCTGTGTGTTGCCTCCTTTGCGTAACTACCGCTCGCATACATTCATTCAAACACGCTGTCTGGCTCGGCACATCTCTCATGTTGACACAGCTGTGGCTATGAAAGGGAGAACGCTGCTCTGAGCAGTAGACACGCTCTATAGTTTTTTTCTTTTTGTTTAACTGTTTAAGACATACACTCTTTCAGTTGATGTCAGAAGCACTTCTCTGCTCAGAGCTGCACTAAAAGATTAATGTTTTGGGGAGTGTTGCATGGTATGTATGACCTTAAAGAGCTGGACCCCATTGCCATCTATGGGTTCTTTCTGCTGTTTCCAAATAAAACCCTTTTGAGTACTCTTGATTAACAGTTCTGACCTTTCAATAGTCTGATAAATTATGATTGCTTTCATCGCAGTTTTGTGGGACTACTGTTCTTAGTAAAGGCTAACATAAGCGGGACTATCCTTCACAGATTCTCCCACCTTGTTTATGGATGTCTTCTCTCCTTTCTCAGGTCCCTCTTCAGAGTCAGAGCAGGTGTAGGCATCGCTGGGGTTGAGCAAGAGGGCGAGGCGCGGCCGGTGTAACGGCTGGAAGGTGAGCTGGGTGGTTAGGAGGCTGCTCACGGCCCGCAACGATGTGCAGGTGTGGGACGGCAAAGAGGGGTCAGCCAGCAGGTCTGTGATCAGTCCGTGGGCCTCTCCCATCACTGCGATATCCACCATCACAGTCGTACTGGAGGACTACACATTAACAAGAGACAGAAGTGAGAAACAATCATCCTTATACAGTAGGTAACAACAGCAGCCGTTAATTAGACGCAGGGTCTGATAGTGGTTGCACAAAGCCGAAGTGTGACAGCGGTCTGAAGAGCAGGTATGTAAACTATGTCACCAGCTCCCCTATATTGGTTAACTGTGACATGGACAAACCTTTAATGATATTTACTATAGAAGTGAAGCTAATGTGTGTACCTGGATCAGACTGTAGTGGTGTACGTCGGTCTGAATGCTATTTTCACAAACCGGGGTAGTTAGAACTACATTACCCCAAGTTTGGTTATTGTTTGGGGATTTTGAAAACCTATGGTAATTTAAATAACACACAACAGCCTGTATGCTTTTTGTACATCATTGTTATTATGTATGTTATTATCAATAATACATGTATAAAAACTTTAATGAATTAAACTTTATAACTGATATAGTAAAAAAAAAATCACATTTTTTAAGGAACAACTTATAAAAGTACTATTTGTACTATCTGTTAAATTTCAGAAAGTAATATATGCATGCATATGATTAAGACGTTGTTACTGTTCAAGTACGATGCAAAGTTTAAAATACGTTTTCATGCTGTAAGTCTAGAAAGGGATTTAAAGAGATTTTAACTAAATTGGAAATCAGCCACTATCATAATCAGGAAAACAGTCTATAAGTGGAAGAATCTGAAAGCAGACTGAAGTTACCAAGGACCTTAAAGTTTCATTACAGGAAAGCCTTTCCTACTGTTGATATACAGTAAAACCCCATGGTATTAAAACTTGAAACAGGCTCCACAAGTTTAGATTTATTGGCAGTGCTCACAGAGTAAACAATTAGGTTCAACCAAAAACGCATGACAAAGAAATGGACTTATAGAATAAGGTCGAAGACATGTTTTTGGCTTAAACCTGACTAGCTCTCCATCAAAGAACCCACTGATAATTCTAACCTCTATCAAAGGGTACTTAAATGGGGTACTGAAGAAGAAATAGACCCTGCAACATGAATCTCGCAAGCATTGGACAATTTAGAAAATAAAAGTCTTATCAAAGAGCCGGAGCTCAGAGATGGTTTGAGGTAACTTGAAATTATTTTTACATTCAGAAAAGCCCTCTCACAACAAACGGTGAGAAGTAACTTTCTTCAAGTTGATATTAGAGGGTGTTAGATTCCTACAAGAATCCTCTCACAAAGTTTATAAGTTTGTCCAAGGTATCAATAATAAATGTCAAAAATATGTGAACAATCGGAACTGTTATTGCCCCACATTAAAGCTGTTTTACAGTCTAAAAATTACTGTCAGAAGCAGCCAAATTATGGAGTAAGATCACTATCAAAAAGGTGTATGCAAAACACCTACATTCGTATTCGTATTTTTATGTCAATAAAGTTCTTGTACCCAAAATTCTGCTGAAATATTTGTGAGTCTGAGAGTATGAATCTAAAAACTGTGAGTGCAAAGTCTTGTGAATACAACTCTTGCTTTCTCTGTTGGCACAAATTCAACTTTACAAGATGGCAGAACACAGTGGACCGTGTGGAGAAAATGCTTCAGGTGAATCATCACAGTTAAGACGTGTTTGATGTGATCGCGGATCGATTACTCTGCCCTCTGACGTCGTTGTAACAATTTTTTACTCATACCCACAAATATTTCAGCTGAATTCGGGGTACAGGACATCCATTGACATATAGATATGAATACAAATATTAGGGTTGTGCACACAACTTTTTGACAGCGATCTTACTCCATACCAAACAGACACTATGTGTTTTCGGTCCACAGACAAATGAGCAAAAGCAAATATAAAATACAGGGATGAAAGGATATAGCACATAAAAGTCCAATCAACAGATAAAACCACTGTTTAAAACTGAAATTTTAATGAATTATAGAAAATCTAACCATGTTAGATCCTACTAAGACAATGAAGCCATGTAAAAGTTTATTGGTTTGGCAGTTGCACTACGCTACAACAGTAACTGGTCATGGACATATGTTTACATTCACTTAGACACAAAGAAGTCATTATATACCTTTTAGGGAAATTTTAGCTCACAAAAGCAACAAATAAGGAGGAGGGAAAGGGTAGTTAATAGTAAATAGTGACGTGCTTGTAGCCTGTTAAATATGTTTACAGCATCAATCTTTAAACATGTTAGCAAAGCTGAAAAGTACACGATACTTAATGAACCTACACAATTAAAGCCTCTTAGCGCTGACCTTCCTGATGAAAAGAAATAACCGTCAGCAGTTTCTCTCTACCCTTTCAGCCCAGTGTGAGCTGCCTTTATTTTAGTAATTTACAGAAAAAACCTCACACCTAATTTGTGTCAAAGTACGAGTAAATCAGTCTAGGCCTATCTGAACAGACCACATGTTCCCCGTTTAACCTAAAAGAATGTTATCAGGTTTTTCTCTCCAATTGTCCTATTGATTCTCACAAAAGCCATCAGACACTTAGATTTATTTTATTTACACCGGCAAGAAATCCAATTGTCTTAACCTGTGGGAACGGAAAAGGTTTCCCATTTTCCCTGAATATTATCAGAAAAAGAAGGATTTAAAAATAATAAATATTTTACGTAGTAGGGAGAAATATTAGAAAAGTATTATCTATTGCATTCTGCATTTTTTATTGAAACATCAAACCAAATGATTTAAAAAAAAAAATTAAGTAAGATTAATGCAATATTTAGAATAATTATGCACATTAGTTATTATTCGTGTTTTCAAGCCATTGTTTCTGTTAATTAAGATTTTCTGCTTGGAGAAAAGAAAGAAAGGTATACCTAATATCTGCTTAAATGATTAACAAGCCTCATGTAGCCTCATAACGTGTCTGTACATTACATCTTTTAAAGCCAATCAACATAGTCTGGGGTTTTGTAAATATTATAAAAAGACATTTTTAAAAGTTAACAAATTAAAACAAGAAGCAAGTAAAAAAGTTTCAAAACATAAACTACCTCTGCATAAAGCAGAAGCATTGATTAGCATTTGCAGAGTGTCTCCTGGAGAATTTGCAGGAAACATGTGAAAGAAAACAGCGCTAGCAGTCTCTGTTTCAGGTCCAAGTGTTTTGTTGTGACCCATATTTTGAAAACTAAAATTTAGGGATATAAAAAGCATTCTATTGAGGATAGAGAAAAGAAGGAAGTCACAGGAAATATGGAAGTGGGACATTCTGTTTAAATTTTAGCTGATTATAATTGCAATTGCATGTTTACAATCAAAATCAATCACAGTTACAGTTAGCAAGCACACTGCCAGCTAAACGTAACTGTGGTTTAGGGAGATGTGGTGTTAATTTTAAAAAGCAATGTGTTTTTTTTCTTTGTGGTTGATTTATAATAACTAATATATAATAGTATATTTATTTTTGTTATTGTTAATTATAATGATAATAGTATTTGCTCAGAATATTGCTCAGATACTCTGTGAACAACTTTAATTCAAACAACCATAATTCAAGGGTAAACAAAAGTCTGAAACCCCAATTTTAAGCCTTCAGTGGTTTCTAAATTAATACTAGAACATTTCGCAAAATAAAACAAAAAAGTATATATAATTTTTGTCCTTTTATTTATTTATTGTTTTGCTTTACTAACTCACACATATCAAGAATCAATATTCAGTTTATTTATATAGCGCCAATTTACAACAGATGTACAGATATATGTCTATCTGCATACAAACAAACATTTTATAAAGGTCTTAATTTCCTTCAAAACCCCATTAAATCACAATTTATTTTATGGTCTTTACATGTTATTTGTTATTTTCTATTAAATAAAATGTCCCAACACAGAAGGGTTGAAGTAAATCAATATTACACCACTGACCCACTTCTGGAGGTGCTCAGAAACCCCAAAACCATTCGTAACAGGTAAAAGGGGATTGTGGAAAAAGTGTGACGTAATGAAGGAAAGCCACAAAGTGAAGAGAATTGCAGACGCAGGAAGAGTCTGCACTGAAAGCAAAGGCCCTGTATAATCTCCCAGGGTCCATCTGATCTAAGAATTACATTGCTCAGTGGAATCTGCGGCAGATAATAACATGCTAAGAATCATCGACAGGAACATTTAAACACTACTTAGAGCTATGTGTGAAAACTTAACAAACATACACTGAAAGGAAAACATATGATTTATAGAAACAAGAGCTTTACTGTTTCATATTATACAATTAAAACTAATGCGCTGATTTCATAAGATGTTGCATTGATCTAAATCTGACAGTGTAAGTTTATGTTTTCAAATAAAAATCAAATGTCATTTATTTTTATTTAACATGACATTATCTTGAAGGATTAATTAAATTGTGACGGGTCACGACAAAAGCAGGAACTAGTCTCTGTGCAATACCATGAAATAATATAACCCGCTCCCTCTTATTTTCTCATAAAATGAAGCGTTTACATGTATTCCCCTGTTTCTGCTGCAGTTACGTATTTCTACTTTCCCACTGGAAGTTATTCAGCAAGTTTTGCAGAAAATTAGTTAAGTACAAGATAAACGTCTTTTAAACTTTCAAATGCTTATTTAATTTAAAAAAAGGATGATAAAAATAAGACAAGCCTAGTTTGTCTAAAGTAGATTTCAAAGCTTTTACCGGTTGTCAGTAAGACGTAAAGAAATACATATTTGCGAATTTAGGCTAAAAGGAGATGTTTGCTGAGAGATTATGGCAACAATCTGAATAACTGCCTTTGTGTCTTGTTGGATGTAAAAGACACAGACAAGAAGCTATGTACAGATAGCTGCTGAACCGCTTGGGAGTCTTTTGTGCAAAGAATTCATCCTACCTTAAAAATAAAGCAAAACATAGGAGACGATTGTAGATTTCAAAAGAAACGGGGACAGAACAAGCAACATTTCCATCATAGAAGAAGAAGTGCAGATGAAGGATGAGTATAAATACCCCAGTGTTCACCGAGACACCACATTTCATTGAAGATGCAACAGTGAGGATGTCTACAATAACAACCAGAGGAGATGGTACTTTTTAAGGTAGCTTATGTCTGTCAGTGCTTGCAGCAATAGGCTGTAAAGCAATTTTGTAGCCATCATTTTTATGGTGAGCAGCATCAGAGCCAGGGACAACCTCATAAAGAAGGATGGTTTTATTGTGGGAACTATTGTAGAACCACTGGATATGATGGTGCAAGGAAGGACTCTAAGTGAAATCAAGAAAGCATTTCTCTTCAGGAAACTGCTTTACAGCAAAATAGTGTCTTTAGTTTGTAGGAGATCTGTTTGCCCAGAACTATTTAATATGACTCTTTATAGAACCTTGGGTAATATCAGTAACAACAACATATAATTTGAAGGTTATTGTTAAAAAATTTAATATGGGTTGTCCAAGCTTATCAATGAAACATTTATTGAAATAAAAAAATATGATAAAAATGTCGCAATCACGACAGCACTGTTGAGAAGTTTTTGAATCCAAGCCAATTAATTATTTAAGCGATTCACAAGGGGAGGACTTGTTACTAGACTCATACCATCAGGTCACCACACCTAAACCTATACAGGATATGGGTTAAGCCTCTTCTTCCATTCCTTGTATTAAGCTATATATGTGCTATATGTGTTTGACTTTTTGGATCAAATAACCCGAATAAATGTTAAGACGTGCTTGAAATTTCTCTGAAACAGGCATGGAGGCATTGCTACCCTTACCCTGATGTACTTAACATAATCAGGAATCCTCCTGAGCTGGGGCCTCCGGTCAAAGATTTACCACGGATCTGTGTTGCATTCTCCCACAAACCCTTAGCTTTGTTTGTCACGCAACATTAGGTAGAACTGACTTATCAGAATGAGTTTTTATGACTATTCAACAAGCTAAGTAATTTACTAAACCATGCATGAACACTCTGTTATGACATCTTAGTGTGACGAACAGCGATGTTCATGATTAATGGCCTTAATTGTTTGCGTGAATGCTGCCTGGAAAAGTACATCTATAGACACACTGCAGATCTACCCCAGCACAGCAATTCAAGTTAGTTAAACTGAAAAGAAGTCAAAAGAAATAAGCATTGATTTTCTAAATGTGCTGTTATATTATGCACTGTTTTATGCTAAACTAATAAATAACAGCAAGTTATTTTCAGGTTTTTGTGAATAACGTCTGGCATTTTGTCTCTCACAGAGAACATTTGATTTTAGAGACAGAATTGTCCTCCACAACAACACTGACTCATGGAAATATGACTGCTGACATTCCTGCTGCGTCCACATGTATTTTTCCAGTAACTGCAGAATGCAGGGGAAAGACAAAACCCATTTGGTGCAATAAAACAAAATGCTGAGGCCCCTGATCAATAAGGTTTGATTAATGGCACACACACAGACACAAACACACAGGGGTCACATATTTGTAATTTCTGAGATTGTTGACTTGATACACCTTCAGCCCTTTGGCTCCCTGATCTAAACACTTAATCTTCAAAGCTTGTAGTAAAGTGCCAGGAGCTCTGAAATTGTCCAGCACTGGGAAAATTATGTCTTCCAAGAAAGAAAAAGGTACTGGACAGATCCTTTGGGTGCCACTATAGCCACAGTGGTATTTTATCTGACCACGTATAACACTGGAGTTTTTATTTTTATTATAACATAAACAAACTATTCTACGTAAAAGGCTCCTAATTAAATGCTCTTTAGGAAATAAAGCAGATAAAATGTTATACTTCCAAATTTACGGGTCATTAACAACATCAACAAAAATGCCAGACAAGTATTCACAAACATAGCACTGTTGAGACAATTAAGATCATGAATTAAGTAAACTAAAGTGCATTAAGTAAGCTGGATATATAAAAAACGCATTGGAAAACTACAATCAAAATGAAATGTCTGGCTACAATATATTTTTTTATGATTAGTCTTTGGCTCACCCTAAACTTATACACAAGCTTGTAGAACACAGCCAAGAAAAAGGTTACAGATCACTGGGGGTCGGTATTTGACAGGCAGGACAGTTCAAGACGTTAGTGTGACATACTAATCTTATAACATGTCACTATGTTGAAATAATGTCAAGAAATTAATAATAATAATAATAATAATAAAAAAACATTTTTGCAAAAAAGAAAACTTGCCATCCAGAAGCCTTCGATTTAAGTAACTCAATAGTTACATCTGTCCAGTTAGATTAAATATTTAAAAAAAGCTTTGGAAATGGTCAACGGATGACAAAAGTCCACAAAGACAACACTGCCAGGATTAGACTTCCAAGCTCACAACAAACCTTCACCCCACTGTTACCCAACTCTCCTCACAAACCCTCAGCCAGCTCCAACTCTGAGCCAGATCCTCAGCTGCAGCCAGGATACAATTACACGCTATTCTATTTTTTATGACAAAGAGACGGGTGTTGGGGGATGTCGAAGAGGTTCAAAACGTTGGAAAAAAGGATAATTGCTTTGTTAAAGTTTTACTTGGAAAGAAAAGGTTAAGACGAATGACCCCTGTTATTCAACCACTTAAACAACTTGGTTGATTCCAGAATAGGTGTAATAAAGCACTTAAAACAAAAGAACACAGAGAAAAACCTAGATTGGTTTAGACCTAAAAATACTGACATCAAAGGCGGAGCATAAAAAAGTAGATATCGTGAAAATTGGCAGTTGGATAAACATTAGGTGTAAAGTTTTCACTGCACTCACAAGATTACAAAATCCTGCAAGATAGATACATTTCCTTCTATGTCAAATAAATCAAGTCACTTATTTCCACTAGGACAAAAATAGGGGCTGATTTTGTATTTTACACATAACCCTGCAGAAATACCTGAAATGTTTTTGAACCGTGTTACTGAAACGTCCTAAAGTAATTTTTCAGGGAAGCCTTCGGAGACTGAAAGCAGCATGACCAGACTTGATGGTATGTAGGCGATAACGTTACAGTGATGCATGTTTTAAGTTCATTTTATGTGCTGTTTTATTTTGATCCATCCATTCATTGTGTTCTGAATTCAGGCAGAAGGAGAGATAAGTTCAGGGTGGAAACTGATCCATCTCCCCAGCTACACTCTCCAGCTCATCATCGAGTCTGGGTATTGTCTCAGTGAAATGTGACATCCAAATCAGATGCCCAGTTCACCCCAACTGGATTCTTTGGATGCAAAGGAGCAGTCACTTAAGTTTGAGCATCCCCTGGATGATGGAGCCTCTGAAAGTGAGCCCAGTAAACCTAGTAGGAAGCTCATCTCACCTGCTTTCAAACAGGATCTTTTTAATTTTAATATTTTCAGAGTACTAAAAGACTGTAATATTACATTTTTTGAACATTGCATTTAAATTTTTTTACAACCAAAAATGTATTTTTTGAAATAACAAAAAGAAAGAGAGCAAGATGTTGAAATCAAACAATCCTCGAGTCATTATTTACTCACAGTTCGCAAATATGTCTGGTTTATAAATAAAGGACAACCACACACAAAATATATGCATCGAGTGTCATAGCTAAACAATTTTACTTCTGATCACATTCAATAAAGATGTTTTTCTTTTTTTTTTTGTAAAACATAAATACCAGAACAGTAGTCTAATTTAGGTCTTGAAATATTTAAGACTTGTTTCCATGATATATATGACATTTTGGTACCTGGAGAATAGCTGACTCCTATACATGTCTTATTGCTAGACATAGATTTTATAAACACTTTTTAAAAACGTATTTTCAAAACTGTCTGTGTTGTGTACAAATGCGGCTTGGATGTGTGGAGATTATGAAAAACATTGGCCTCGAGCTCTACGTTGTGCATAACAACACAAGTTTTGTTTGCTTAAAACAATTAAGCAAATTAGGTCTTGTTTTTTTTTAGATTTTTTAAATTTATTAAAATTTATTTTTTTAACCTGATTATGTCTCTATTATGATTAAACCTCAAATATAAGCATATATGACCGAATGGAAAATATAAACCGTTTCAACAAAAACATGGTCTCTAACAGTTTAGCAACAAGATTTACCAATGCACTGTTTTAGCTATTACAGTGATTAACCATAAAAATGTTACAAAATGATTAAAAAAGAATCAACTAGCACTTTAGCTGTGCTTAAAGTTAAGTGTTTTTGTTTTGAAACTAAAGCTGAAGCCCAAGTTGGAGCCACTACCTCTTCCGGTAGAAAGTTGTGTTTAAAGGTGCTTACTTTAAATGGCATGAGGGTAAAACAATGATAGACTAAAGCAAGAATACGTTTAGTATTTTGAGAACACAAAGAAAAAAAATAGCATTGATTAACATAAGTGCAACAGAAAATATCAATACTGTATCACTAAAGACTATAAAACAAACACTAAATACTAAGTACATGTTTTTTTTCCATTAAAAGTGGAAAAAAAATTGATCCAATTTTAATGGTGGTGTTTTAGAACTTCAATTGCCTGTCAATGTTTTGGTGTCTGAGGGTTTGCTTGAAAAATCCACTCATACGAATGAATACAATGTAGAGGGCGACACTACAGCTGACCGAGCCACCAATCCATGTTTTCACTTATTAGTCGAGTAGAACAGCAAAGTAAGACAAGGGGTCCGCTTGATTATTTAAAGGTCAATGTTATTACTTTTAGTGACAACTAATTGTATCTCGAAAAAAACTCAAGTTCAATGGCCTGAGGATTTTTTCACACTGACCTTGTTAACTTTCCTCTTCTAAATGAAAAATGAAACACACTGCACAATGTAGAAGGACCGGACAGAGGGATTGCAGAAAAATAACAACTTTGAAATAAGGACTGAAAGTATAAAAAAAGGTGTACATTTTTGTAAACCTTGGAAAGTCATAGTGTTTCTTTGTCTTAAACGCTGCTCTTTGCAAGCCAGTAATTAGTCAGGTTCAGTCCTTTCAGTGTGCTTGGTAGGTTGGCCACAGGGGTCACCCGGGCCACGCCCAGTTTTTGTCTCTAGTCTTTGCTGTAGTTTAATGTCTATAGTTGCATGCTCTGTTATTTTGTTACTTTGCCTTAGTCCCTTTTGCCATTCACATCGCTTCCTGTGCTCCCCTTTTTCCAGGTCATCACCGAGTCAGCATACTCACTCAACAGATAGTTCTCCGGTCAACTCAGTCATCTGGTTTCACTGCTCCTTCCTCCAGCTCGGTCTGCTCGCTCTCTTTCATCCTCTCTCCGCCGCACACAACCCCTTGGACAAACAACCCAAGTGTCACTGAAGGACTACCACTCATCCTCCTGGCTAACTTCAAGTAAGATCGTTCCTGTTCATCCTTCTCATCCATTCCTTGTACAAGACTCCAACTCTGCTTACCTCAGTCTCCCCGGTTTCCCACGTTGTCCTCTGTTTCTCCAAATACCCTTAATCTCTGGTTGCCGCCTCTACGTCCTCCTCTCTGGTTCCCATTGCCGCCGTTCCCTGTCAACTGTTCATTTCACCGGATCCAAGACCACATCATCCTTTATAATAAATTATTATTATTATACTCCTGAGAGTTCTCTGGTTTATGTGGGTCCGCAGACTAAACATTATGACAGAATACTCAGGCCAAACGGACTCAAAGGAGGCTCTCAGGAGGGTCTACAATGCTCCACTCACATGAAACTGTCCTTCGTTCACTTTCTGAGCAGCAAGCTACCACCAATCAGACCCTGGATCAGATTACTCACCTCCTACAGACGCTCATTCCCAGACCTTCCGATGTCGGTCCTTCCCCGTACGAGGGCGATTCCGCCCCTCTTCCGCCTTCACCTCCGCATCGTTCACTTCCGGTTCCGGTTCCCCGCAGCATGTCACTTCCGGTTACGGAGCGTTATTCCGGAGAGGCTGGCGGTTGCGAGGGATTTATTACGCAGTGTTCTCTAGTGTTCGCTCATTCACCACAATCCTTTCCCAGTGATGATGCCAAAATAGCGTTTGTTATCGGTCAGTTATCCGGTAAAGCGCTGAAATGGGCTGAATCCTGTTTTCACAGATATCCTGAGTTCTGTTTATCTTATTTAGATTTTAGAAAGGAATTTATGGGGATTTTCCGTCATGAGACCGACTACTTAACTTTGACACGGAAGATTCAGAAAGTCAGACAGGGATCTAGGTCGATAGCTGAGTTTGCCATTGAGTTCGCACTCTGGCAGCTCGCCTTAAATGGGATCCTCGCTCGTTAAAGAGCACTTTCTTTTTGGCTCTAAATGAACCCCTCCAGTATGAGTTAGCCCTTTTTGACGAACCAGCTTCTCTTTATGAATTATTTCACTAGCCGCCCGTGTTGATGGTCGTCTGAGGGAGAGGGATCGTCTTAGAGCGTTTCATAGAGCCTCTGTTAATGGGGTCCCCGCTTCCGTTCAGCCTTCTCTTGTCAACACCAACTCATCCGCTAGCCGTCCTTGTACTGACCCTCGACCTCCACTCCAAGTGTAAGAACCCATGCAGGTCAGGCGAACCCGTCTCTCCCCAGAGGAACGGCAGCGGAGGATGCAGTCCCGGGAGTGCCTTTACTGCGGCCTTTCCGGACACTACATTGCTAACTGTCCCACCTTAAAAAATAAGTCTTCACTCCCCGATCTGGTCCGTTCCGTGAACGCGGGGCCACGGTCGGACCAATCCATTGACACCAAACAGCCCCGTCTCTTACTCCCGGCTAGCATCAGACACAACCTCTGTACTTTCAGTCTATCAGCTCTCGTTGACTCCGGTTGTGAGCAGTCCTTAATAGCCCAAACCCTTGTAGAACAACTTCAGATTCCCACATCATCTCTCGAAGTTCCCCTCCGTGTTTCCGCTCTGGATGGCGGATCGTTACCCCGCATCACCCACATCACTAAACCTATCGAACTTATTGTTTCCGGTAATCACACAAAAGAAAGAACGTTTTTTCTTCTTCTCAACCCGAAGTGATTTTAGGTTTTGACTGGCTCACAACCCATAATCCCACCATCAACTGGACAGAACGTACAGTCACCTGCTGGTCATCTCACTGTCTTTCATCTTGTCTCCAGGCTGCCGTTTCTTCGAGCCCGCCCCCTGAGGACCTCTCCATCGCTTCTCAGGACCTAAGCAACACCCCAGATGAATACCTAGATTTGAGACAAGTTTTTAACAAGTTCAAAGCCTGTTCTCTCCCTCCTAACAGACCGTATGATTGTGTTCCATTGAACTTCTTCCTGGAGCCCCCTTACCTTCCAGTCACTTATTTAACATCTCCCACAAGGAACGAGAATCGATGGAGAACTACATCAATGAGTCCCTCGCCGCTGGCATCATCCGGTCCTCCTCGTCTCCCTTAGCGGTGGGCTTCTTTTTCGTTACCAAGAAAGAGGGTTCGCTACGACCTTGCATCGACTACCGGGGCCTCAACAATATCACCATAAAGAACCGCTATCCCTTACCCCTCATCACTGCCGCCTTCGAGTCACCGCATAAAGCCACCATCTTCACCAAACTAGAACTCCGCAACGCCTATCATCTCGTCCGTATACGCCAGGGGGATGAGTGGAAGACCGCTTTCAAAACACCTGTGGGACACTACGAGTACTTGGTCATGCCCGTTGGTCTCTGCAACGCCTCATCAGTATTCCAAGCTCTCATTAACGATGTCCTCCGTGATTTTTAAAATGTTTTTGTGTTTGTCTATTTAGACGACATCCTGATTTTTTCCAGTTCTCCCGCTGAGTACAAGATTCACGTCCGACAGGTCCTTCAACGTTTGCTCCATAACCGTCTCTACGTCAAGGCCAAGAAATGTGAGTTCAACAAATCCTCAATAACATTTCTCGGTTATATTTTTGAGGGCAGGCAGATACGAGCTGACCCCACTAAAGTCCAAGCAGTTAAAGAATGGCCCATTCCCAACACCAGACGTCAACTTCAACGATTTCTAGGGTCGCCAATTTCTACCGCAGATTCATTCGAAACTACAGTCAGTCAGTCGCACCTCTCAACGCTATCACCTCATCTCGCCAGTACGTCCTGGAGGTGGACGCTTCAGACACTGTCCGTCTACGTCTTCCCTCTAGTGTCCGGATTCATCCCATTTTTCACGTCTCACAAATTAAGCCAGTCCATACCAGCGAATTTTGCCCTCCAGCCGTCACCCCTCCACCCGCCCGTGTCATTGATGGGCACCCTGCCTACACCGTCCGGAGGATTGTGGATACCCGTCGATGGGGTCGAGGTCACCAATATCTCGTTGACTGGGAGGGCTATGGTCCCGAGGAGCGTAGCTGGGTGTCTCGCTCGTTCGTCCTCGATCCCTCCCTCATTCAGGACTTTGAGGCCTCTGCCTCATCGTCGGGACTGCCGGGTGGCGGTCCTTGAGGGGGGTGTACTGTCAGGTTCAGTCCTTTCAGTGTGTTTGGTAAGTTAGCCACAGGGGTCACCCGAGTCACGCCCAGGTGCACCTGATAACCAGGTGCACCTCATCACCAGTGAATAGTCCTGGAGGGTTAAAAGGAGCGGTGGACTCATTTTTCATCGCCTGAGAATTAGTAACCCTGGGTAATGTACATCTCTGGGCCAGCCTTCTCGTTGTTAGAGCTTTGTTCTCAAAGCTTAGTTTTTGTCTCTAGTCTTTGCTGTAGTTTAATCGTCTCTAGTTGCATGTTCTGTTATTTTGATACTTTGCCTTAGTCCCTTTCGCCATTCACATCGCTTCCTGTGCTCCCCTTTTTCCAGGTCATCACAGAGTCAGCATACTCACTCAACAGATAGTTCTCCGGTCAACTCAGTCATCTGGTTTCACCGCTCCTTCCTCCAGCTCGGTCTGCTCGCTCTCATTCATCCTCTCTCCGCCGCACACAACCCCTTGGACAAACAACCCAAGCGTCACTGAAGGACTACCACTCATTCTCCTGGCTAACTTCAAGTAAGATCGTTCCTGTTCATCCTTCTCATCCATTCCTCGTACAAGACTCCAACTCTGCTTACCTCACAGTGTCCCCGGTTTCCCACGTCGTCCTCTGTTTCTCCAAATACCCTTCGTCTTTGGTTCCCGCCTTTACGTCCTCCTCTCTGGTTCCCATTGCCGCCGTTCCCCGTCAACTGATCATTTCCCCGAATCCAAGAACACATCATCCTTTATAAAAAATTATTATTATTATTATTATTATTATTATACTCCTAAGAGTTCTCTGGTTTATGTGGTTCCGCAGACTAAACATTATGACATAATTCATCCTAAACACTCTGAGTATGAAGCAACTGAACTCAAAACAAGCTCTAAAAGTTAGGAATATGTATCCCACAGTATAAAGGAGTGAACAGCTCTTTATAAGGTGGAAAATAAACAACCACTTCACAAGAGTATGTAACAGCATGACAGCAATGTCATCAATTGTTCGCTTCACACTCTTTCAGCATTTCATTAATTTGGAATAACAGTCAGAAAATCCATCTAGCACTACAAACACTCTTTTCTAATGCCCCTGGGCTCCATCCAAAACCAACAACTTTCGAGATGAATACAAATATTTGAAAAGCTCTTTCCATACATAACTCTACTGTCAGTTTCCTAAGCTAAAACATCCACCACACGCTTTAGAGGTGGAAAAAATATGTGGTTTGGAAAATGAACCCACTAATGTGTACATGTTGGCAAACACAACACAGAGAAGATCAATCAAGTGCTCTGGTCTCTTTCTTTCTCTCTGTCTCTCTCTCTCTCTGTGGTTTAAGTATTCTAGGAGTTGCTGTGGCACAAATGTGCAGCCGGTTTCTCTGACCAGCAACCTGGTCCAGGAGTTATAGGAAAACTGCCACAAGATGGAGAAAGATGCCAACATAAGCTTTGGACTCTTACACGTCTTGTCAGTCTTTGGACCCCTACAAATGTCCAGTGAGAATTATGGAGCTTGTTTCTTGAAAAGCTAAGAACAAACCGACCACTGAATCTGAATGGCAACTAAGGTGATGCTTTCATCCTCGTCCTCTCCTACTAACTTCACATGTAACTCCAAGACACGTCTAAGAGCACAAAGCTTGGAATAGTATTAGGAATATCTTTGGTTGTGATGAGTTGTGTTGGAGTCTTTTTCCACACATTTCCATTCTGCTTCTGCATCTGTAATACTGTTTTTAAGCATATTTCAAAGGAATCTGTTTCAGCACACAGTATACATGACGTCCATTTCCAGCTTCCTACCTTTTTAAAAGAAATGAAGAGGACACATTTTTGAAATTTCACGTTTTAAAATCCATTGTGCTCCTGGAGGTCTACATTCGTCCCTTTAAGGCGTCATTCATGGTCAGCCTGAACTGCCCATGAATTACGCCTTAAAGGGACGAATTGAGACTGCCAGCCTGAACTGCAGAACCCGTGTACTGGGAAACCATTGTGTGACTGGGGTGGGTATGTTTGTTTAAAGCACCTGGACAATGTCTTATCTAGTCACTTTGACCACTCAACTTCCAAAAGCCTTTTGCAACTACATAGTTTCGGTCAGAAACTATGTCGCTACTTCTGCACGAATCAAAAAAATACATAACCTACATTTTTGCTATGTATCTGCAAGATCTGTCTGACCTGTTTATTTAAACCTGTTTATTTTCATACCCTGATGATGAAAAATAAGATGAAAATTTTCAGCTGTTAAGTCATTGTTCAGGTGCTCTCACACTGTGTTTGTAAACCAAACTGATATACCACAAAAAAAAATCCCACATTCTGCAACAGCCTCGATGATCATGCTGGTAACCTTTAAATTCAGCTTGAAACAACATTTAAACTTAAAACAAGCTTTTGGTTAAGTACCATGAAATTGATCAATTCTGCAGAACCATTTCTATGTCAAACATTTAACATTACATCAAACGTTTCAAGATCAAGGAGCTTCTCTCCTCTGTCACATCGTGTGGCTTTAAAAGGAACTGAAAGTATCTTCTATAATCAATATAGATTAAACCCAAATGTGAGCTTTTTGAGGGAATTCAAAAGGTTTTTAACTCAACGTTGTGTCCACATTCTTAACACTACGATAATAAATTCAATGCATCTTTAATCCTTCAACCTACCAATGATGTTAGTAAAAAAATAAAAAAAAATGTTTAAAGAATTATTATATTTTATCAATTTTAGGTCAATTTAAAGATGCAGCAGTCTTTTTTTTTTTTTTGGTATTAATTGCCCTTATTCACCAGTAGATAAACAGAAAGAAGTGTAGAGAGAGAAAAGGATGGCATGTAAAAATTTTGTAGGTTTTATAAAAAAAAGTAAACTAAAGTCTGATTTACTTGAGCCTTATCAAAACAGATTTCTGTAGACAATGATTTTTTTCCTCAGTACAACTTAAATTAAACTTAGTTTGATTAGTTGTTAGGTGTAGTGCCATGCATCTTTGCAGCACACTCTAATACAATAAAGTGTACTTGTCAGCAAAGATTGGCTGTCTATTTATTTTTGAAAGATGTCACCCTGTTTGGAGAACATGAGGTACAGGACACATTTGTACTGGACGTGGCAAAGCAGGTGCCAAGGGCATTGCTTATTCTTACTCTAGAGTCCGACCCCAAAGCATTATTGTGCGGACGTATCCACAAAATCTCCTAGGCAAAAAAACGATGGGGAAGGTTATCTGAAGGAAGAGGCCGAATGACTGTTCTAGAAGAACCTATTCCCTCTAGACCCCTTATAGTCTATTCCCATTTGTATTGATTTATAATGATGTATCTATGATTTTATTTGATTGTCTTGTAAAGTGCCTTGAGACGACATTTGTTGTAAATTGGCGCTATATAAATAAACTCATTCTTTTTTTAATATGTGCATGTGAATGTGTGTTTGGCTCAGTAACCGTCCTGTCTACTGTTAACATTACTTCTCTAGTTTTGGACACATTTATAGAGACTGACGATTGGGAAAAACTCCAATAGAAATTTGATATTTTATTCTTAAAGAATCTTTTCAAGTAAACAAAATCTGAAAAATCCAACTCTTAATATAGGTACGTTTAATCGATGGAGAAAAAAAAACATATTTTAAAGTAATTCAATGTGCCATATTTACAGTATTACACCTTATATTCCCTTTAAAATAAGTTATAACTTAGTTATTTTTTGATATATACTTTAGTCTTACTTCAAGTTGAGGTGGGAGTTTGAATGAATGTTTATTCATTAATTCATGACTTTCTTGTTGCATTGAGGTAGAAATATAAAACAGGGGCCTTTTGTTTAGCTACTGGCTACAGAGCACACTTATCTTGCTACCATTCACAATAAGCATTAAAGCAAAGACAACAAAAAAAAGAATTTCCCAACACTCAGTTAAATGCAGCTGCACAAAAAGAGAGTCATGTTAAAGTCACCAAGTCTCCAGAGGGTGGTTTATAAGTGATCTCAGGGAGAGAAAACAAGCCATTTTTTTCCAACAATCACAACTGTAAATATAGAGCTTGCTAAACTGTAGTAGAACTTTACTGAAACAGAAATGTTCCATTGAACAAAGGATGAATTTGTAGTAAAGATACTTATCTCTGGAAAGTAAGATGAAGTATCTCTAATAGCTTTTTTTTAATCAGTCTTCGGCTATGGGCGTCTCACGGGTAAACGTTAAACCTGACGAAATGTTTGAGATTTAAAAAAAAGGCCAAGTATTTTTTAATTAAAATTTCTTACCTCTCAAAAAAAAAAAAAACTTAAATTAAACATCTAATTTATAATGACAATACTGCATTAAAAGATATGCTTATTTCATTGGTTGATAAACAACTTTATAAGGGCTTCTTGACAATATACTGTATGCCTATTTGATTATTGTGCTAACCTGGGATCCTCTGGAGCCTCTCTTGTGGTCCCATTCTGAACGTGAAAGCATCTGTGGGAAACAAAGACAGAAAAATGTTCAAAGCACAGCACTTCATATCCTGTGACTTCCTGAATCAGAGGCACCAAAAAAAATAAATGAAAGGTAAATAATTTGTGCTTAGGAATGGGAGGACATGAATAGTAATGATTGAAGAAGAAAAACTCTGTTATTTTTACTTTTTAGTGCTTTTCAGTAAGAACACGGATCTAATGCAATTTCACAGTCAGGTTTAGTTTACTTTAGCTCTTATTTGCTGCCGCAGGAGCACATGGAGGCTGAAGATTTTTTATTTATTCTAATTACTAGCCTCTGCGTTCTCCCATGGGTCTCGTAAACCCATTTTCCACTCTCTTTTGTTTCCCCACATGCATAAGTGCCATTGTTTCTTTTTTCGCTGAACATGTAGCTTGAGAGGTCAACATTAAACTCAGTTGCTTATTTCTGTCGCACCCACTGCCATATAAAGCCAACCCAGCATGTTGCTAAATTGCTGCTGAAAGCTGCAAAGAAAGAGGCTCAGTATAAAAGCCAATTTAATAATTCAGGTGTAATTTACTGTGTCAGTGGAGGTCACTGAGTTGTATAACGCTATGAGAGGAAAAATTATCCCTGTCTGGACAACAGAGTTATTTTGAGTTCCCTACAATGCCGTTTGCTAAACAAAGACAAGAGCTAATAATCCTAACACCTAATAACAAAGACATTATTTAGATAAATCGAGAGGCAAAGATCGCTGATCCAGCATCGTATTCAATCATGTGTCCAATACTTTGTCGTGTAATTAAAATAAAACCAGACATACCAGCCTATATCTTGCAAAAAAAAAAAACACCATTCCGTTTAATGCTCATGAAAATTTTGTAACTATTGTCCATTAATATGTTCAGAAAGGTCAACCAGATGACATCAGCTGTCAGCACACTCTCTCTAACATTACTGTTAATAAGGCTTGGTATTATGCTAGAAACGATTCAAAATTATTTAAAGTATCATTCGAAATATTAAAGACACCTGCAAAAGTTTTTCATAAATCAACTCCCCAGACAGTTTAGCATTAAAGTTGTCTCTGTATCTGTCTTGTTATTTTGCTGTCAATTATTATTTAACCAAGATTACATCTACCCACTCAAGCACGTCACGTCATAAAAGCCATAATTTAAGTGTTCAAGTTCTTTTTTCATCCTCATTAAACCATCTTTACCCGAGAAAACTGCACAGACTTACACAACACACAATATTTTAAAAGAGACGACTGACAGGATTCATTTACCAATCCCCAATTGCCTATATTAACCAGTTGATCTGTAGTGTGATGTAGAGCTTCTGAAAATTGTCTTTCCAGCCAAAACATCTATGACTCACATAATCAAATAAAGCAAAAACAAGTACACTAAGCTCTAGCTTTAACCCACTATTTTTTGGAGAATATGATTTTTTTATGCTTTCAAAGCAGAACTTCACATTAGGTGTAAAGCTGAAAAGTTTCTGGCCCTCGTTCCGATGCCAATAAACTAACAGGGAGATTATGTACCTTTAAGATACCTTTAACATGCTGATTCTTTATAGTGCTGGTTATAGCACACAAATATAGTAATAAACCCCGGTAGTCTAATACTAGACTATGAAATACATTTTTCCAATACATGTGAAACGCAGGTTTGTCAAATGACCTCCTTTTCTTCTTTAATTCCTGCAAAGTCATCTAATCATCAAACACTTCAAGACAGGTCAATATATATCATTTAACCGTCCTTTGAAGCAGAATCGCTGGCTGTAAAGCGATGGTGTGAGGTCTGCAATCATCCAATTTAGTTTGAAAAGCAAACACACAACTCCTTTAATTAGCTGATCATAATATCTGTTATAAAATTATACTCCACACCTTTTCTTTGATCAAGGTTTTTGTTTAACAATGGGCAAAATAACCTTAACCAGAATGTTTATCCTTTATCGGGATGAGTTCCTGATTCAAACAATAGTTGTTAAGAGTGAGTATACTCTGATTATCAGCTATATTTTTATAAATCCCCTCGAAGTTTTAAGAACATGTGCAAAAAACTCCCACAGATAATGTACATCACTTCATGCGTTCGTATTTGCCAGTTGCTTTTTGCTACTTTTTTTTTTCCTCTCACATTTTTACCATTACAGTATAAAAGCCGTCAGGAAGACCTTCTCTCCAATTCCGTAGCAAAGCGCTTCTCTGCTAGAGGATTACTAAAACACTAAGGCATCCCAGTCGCACCCACATATAAACAGCCTTTCTGTGTTCTGATGTTACGTAACTCAACCTTTTATCTCTCCACTGTGAAAGAAAGACCTAGACTTCACAGAAGTTGCAATATGGTGTTTGATGTGCAAAAAAAAACAAAAAAACAAAACATCTAAGCTGAGGAGAAATGTGTGCACAGCAAAAAGTGACTCTGAAAGTTGTAATGAGAATGTTTTCCATTAGATCTGCTCAAACGTTTGTGTTTGCAGCACTGTAGCAAAAAAGCACATCACATGATTTTACATGATCTGATCATTGCACCCAACTTTCCAAGAAAACATTGAATAACTTATTTAATAAAACATATTCTCAATGTTATGTATTTGGAAACAAAGTCACAAGTAAGTTGCTGGATGTCTATTTGTCTTAAATGCAACAGTTTTGACCACCGGTTTAAATCTACAATAAAAAAAATAAATAAAACTAAAATGTTGGCCTCAGATTCAGTTTTTTCTATAGACAGTTAAAGCTGTCATCATTCTTACTGACTCTGATTTGTTATTCCAATCACACAGTCTAAAAAAGTATTTATAATACTTTTACAACCCGTTTTACAACCAAACAACCTAAGTTGTTTTGATTGATGTGATTGACAAACACCATAAATCTGAATTGGTAAGAAGTTAATATTGTGTTTTTTTTTTACAAATTTAAAAGTAATATCTCATAAAAAAAATAAAATAATAAATATCCTAATATCATTCAGATTGCATGTGTGTGTATATGTTTTCCATGTATGTGAGTGTATAAACCACAAATTTCAACTCAAATTTGAGTTTTCTGTGCGTTGATTTGGGTTATTTTCGGTATATTGGTATGCTTTGTTTTAATATAACTCCATTGCAGTTCTGGTTCCATGTTCTGGATTATCGTCCGGCAGAACATTAAACCTCAGCTTCAAGTTGTTTGCACCCTCTAACAGGTTTTCTTCCAGAAACACCAAGTATTCAGCTCTCTCCAAATCTCCATCACTTTTGATCTAATTCCTTACTATGTTGAAGAAAATCTTCTTACATCATGAAGAGGGTTTTGCATGTCCGGTAAAAAAAGTTCATTTGGGTGCATCTTTACAATTATTTTCCCCTTGTAAGGTTTTTAGCTAAACAAAAGGACTTGTTACATCTTTCTCTCTGTTTTTCTAGGATTCCATAAAGAAAAATTTTTTTATGTGTGCAATAAAAAGTTGTGATATTATTAGTTTCCCTCTTTTGAGCTCCTCCAGAGTTGTGTTTTTTTGTTTTGTTTTTTTTTCAGGTTGTTATTCGTTTTGTATGTGGTCTTTAGATGTATAAAAGCTGATAAGAAACAAACCCAGAAAAACTGCAAGTATTTGTGATTCCGACAGATACTTTTCAGATTTCTATACTTAAGAAATGTGGGAATTATTCAAAATAAGTGGATCCACCCCTAACCAAATCATGGTGTATTCCACAAAATCCCAATAAAATACATTAAAATTGATTATTTGAATGTGACTCAGAAAGGTACACATTTTTTTTCTGACTATGCTGGATTTAGATACTCATTCCCCACCAGTTGCACCCTGTTCAGTAAATTATTCTCCCTAAAAAATATTTTACAGCAACAATAATTGCTAGACAGTTTTGTAGGAAAAGGAAAACTTACATCAAAATCATTAGTGCATGTGAATCGCACATAGTGATAGTGAAGCCAAAGTAAAAGTGTGACATTCAGCAAACTTTTCCAGACAAACCTATAAATCTTCCCCTCTGTAGCATTCATCCCCTTTGCAGCGGACTATCAAAAGACGTTATAAATTCTCCCCCTGCCTGCCTGCTGGGGAGGAATATGGAGAGCTGTTCCTAATCATGCTGGCTAATGTTTTACAGGTTTTACTGTGGGGGTCAGTAATTGTGAGCCATTTGCGTCATCACTGGAGGGAAGGGAACCATTGAGGTGGGCTGCCAAGGCCAGGCGAGGGGGGCTGTATGCAGTTAATGAGGAACACGCTTGTGTGTGTGTGAGTGAGTGAGTGAGTGAGTGAGTGAGTGAGTGTGTGTGCATATTGCAAGATTTGCACAAGCTCCGTTAAAAGCATCCACAGATTCTCAGTTTCTCACGCTTTCAAAAAAATCAAAAATAAATAGCGCTAATGAACAAAATTACACGAACAAAAATAATCCCAAGATCTTAAAGCAGATCTACAATTGATCATCCGCTATTCACACTTTCATGTTCAATTTCTATTGTGTGAGGTGAGACTTTTGAGGATTTATGGGCTTTGTTTTTTTCTGAAAGTTTGATGCTTAAGGACCTCGGGGTATGTATAAAAATAGGCTTGAGGCCAACATCCTAATAGTTAAGGATAGAGGTGGCAGGACTATGTTGTTTGGGTGTTTTTGCTGTCAAAAGTAAACAACATTATGAGAAAGTCAGTATTTTTACTGGCAATAACAATAACAGTGGAATGGGTCAAAATTCCAGTAATATATTGACCAAAGTCGTATAATTTAAAAGGACATTCTAAAAGTCTGATTCTGAGAAAAGTAATAAACTTTTTAACAACTCTACCGTTCTTTTTTTTCTGGAATCTAACAAACTGAATTTGTTTTTTGTCTTTTTATGTCTTGTGTGAAATGATACATACCTTTCCCAACGCGAACGAGTATTTCATTTGTTATTTTAATGGACTGTTCTTTTTTATTTCTGTTTGCAACACATACTTCATCTAAGGGAAATTTTAGGGGATAATGATGTGTTAGGCTCAATTTCATCCTAAAACGTGAAAAAAATGCCTCCTTTTATTAAAATTATAAACATGCTTATTTCTTCAGTAGGTTTGGGGGAGATTTACCAAGAAGGTTGAAAGGAAACTGACTTCCTTTTGGAGAAAAACCCGGAGTGGTTATTCCAGGAACTGCAACTTTTATTATCTCTAAAATCGTCTGTTCTGCTCCTAGAGTTCAACATTTATCTCTCCTGAGCTTTAAAGTCCTTTTACTCATTCCAGTCTCCCATGAAAAACAAAAATACACCAATCAGGCATCACGTTATTGGCAATGAAAGAGGAATTGGTCTGATTTAGCAACCTAATTTAACAACTGTAAAATAAAACTGATCACTGCAGGATTCACCTAAGGCAGCTGGTCAAAGGTTTAAAAAAAAATGTAAACCTGAAGCTTAAAAAAATAAATGCAATTTCTTTGCTTGGTTTAAACCATGGGAAATAGCTTTTTTCATTCCATAGAGAAGGTTTTAAACCTCAGCATGTGTGATACAGTTAAAACATTTTTAAGACGTCATAATTCTGGTTAGGGAGGTATTTCTTCAAGGAAGAGGCAAAGTACGTCAAGCATGACTTCTGAAGTTAATGAACAGTTGAACGACAAAGCAATGTGGGCTTAAACTCAGTCATCAAAGCACTTTAAAACACACTCAACCAAACTGCTGGGTAGTTAATTTTGGCAGAATAATGAATATTGGAGGTCTGTCCTCTGAAATTACTCTGATCTAGCGCAAAATTCTAATTTGAGCTTTTGCTGTGACATCCAGGGACTAAAGACAGAGTTTAGTCAAAGCCAATGTTATGAGGGCGGTATGGGAGTTTGTGTACAGCTGCTGCCTCTACATTATTTCATGTTTTATGAACTAAACAGACTCAGAAATGCCTGTTGTTGTTTTTTTTTTGTTTTTTTCACATACAAACACGCACATACCCAACAATTTCAGGCAATACAATCCTATCAAATTTCCCACAGGATTCCAGCAAACAAACAGACAGGAACTGCCCGCTCAAGCATGCACCATTAAATCATATCCCTTCATCTCTTATAAATCACTGACATGCAAATATAATTCTGCTGTAAAGCCTCAAATAAACTGCATGTGCATCTGTGTGAGGCCGTAAATCTTTGCTTCCTCTTTTTGCAGGTGGAGGAATTTATATTACTACTGAGCCTGATCGCCCTAAAAGAGACTCAGGTCAACCTCTCCACCATGGCTTTCTAAAACACTTTTTTTGTCCCTTTTACTTTCATTGCTGCTCTGTTTCACTATGAACAGGTAAATATGGAGGGAAAGAGGCTTATAGTATGACACAAAGCAAATGACCAGTGTGTAAGAGGCCAGCATGCTGACAGCCACCCAGGAAACCTGTCCTAAAGTAGAGGAAACACAAGGGTAAGATACGGGTAATTATGGCTGTCCCCAGGGGAAATAGGCAGCAGACTGAGCAATAGAAAGCCCTCATATTATCACACACCTTTGCGAGTAAAACACAAAGTATGCTACCTTAAAACTCTCTGCCTCGCACTCCTAAATGATGAATGTCACAATAATTACAGATGTAGCAATAATATCTTATCGCTGTGTCAAAAGCAGTGATGCTGTTGATGCATGGTGTCAGGCCAAGTCCAACACACATGTAGTTTTGCACACAATTGCCACATTTTACAGACATTACTCTGCATGTGTCAACGCTCCAACAGATTTTGATGCCTCGTGTTCTCAATAAAAAAATCATTGTATCTTTATTTTGGATGCCATTGCCACCTACTGGCCTGACTTAAACACTCCAGTGAACTTTCCCCTACATGAAAACTTGAATGAACAAAAATTAAAAATGTGACAAACATTTGTATTCAGTTGACTTCAGTCTATACTTTGTAGTTACAGTTACAGCTGCCAAAATAATTCAGTAAGACCAGATGGAAAGCTCCTATGAACATCAGTTTTCATGCTTATTTAAAGTTATCTGTAGATTTTGACTTGGTAACTCTATCCCCCCATTTTATCCTGTATTTTATGGTTTATAACTCTATCCATTGGTCCATAATTCTGACCAGCTTTCCTACTCCTGCTGCTGAAAAACATCCACAAAATCATGATGATTTCCTCTACTGTACAAGTTCAGAAGTATGTATGCAAAATAGTTGCAAAACCTGAATCTGCTATTAACTTTAAGCAATGACTTGTTTGGTTTGTTGTGCCTGTTGTTCATTATGTTTTCTTACAAAATCCTGATGCCTTCCTAATATTGAAGCATAATGAACTTTCATATGGACGTCTACATTGCCAGAAATGTTCTTCTTGAATTACAATCATGCACTACTTTGTGTTGGTCTAATAGATCTCCACTGAATTTCCATTGAATTATATTGAGGTCTTTGTTCGAATGCAGTGGGTACAACATGGAGGATAGTGAGGCTTTCATATACAGGTGTTAATTTAAAAAAATGATAAGTGTAGTTCTCTTATCTTCTACATTTCTTAATAATTACCTCTTAGTGAGCTACATTGTTGTTAATCTTTTCTCACGCAGTCTTCACTTTATACTATATAAGGCCATCATTAGATGACAACACATAAATTTGACAAAACCTTGTCATACTGTGATATGTATGGTGATGCATTTATTGGTTTGATTTAGTTTTTTAATGTTTTCAAATAGTTTTTACTTAAAATACTGTATAATTTATTGCTTCAGGTCTTTACAAGATGAAAGCCACAAGCCAAACAGCCCACAGATCTCGCCAGAGTTTGACCACCATAAAATGTTTCATCACCTCACTGCCGACCTCTGATGTCTGGCTTTTGATGCTGCGCGGGTAATAAAAGGTTGGTTTATCAGAGCTTTTTGTGCTGCGTCGGCAATATCCAGTATGAAGCGCGGGTTGAGCGACTTGTTGGAGAACATCTTACTAAACACAAGAGTCAGACACTATTTGGAATAATTTTTAGAAAAAAACATAACTAATAAAGAAACAAACATTTTAATCTAATTTGGGTCAAAGAAGACCAGTAGTTTCATCATCTTTAAAATATGTAAAAAGGAAAACTCAAACACACCGTTTTTGTTGTAAAAAACCCCTCATACTGTCACTACATGCATGCTCAGTATGAGGGATTGCTGTAAAGTCAACAACAACACAAGCCATTTCTTTGGTCTGCTGATTCCAGAGGAGTGAATCCTGCAAGTCAATGACTCGATGCAATCTGCTGGGGTTCCTTAGATTGGAAACTTTTTCAAATTGATTTGTTATGATGTATCTTTGATTTTAATTGATTTTCTGTGAAGTGCCTTGAGACGACACCTGTTGTAAATTGGCGCTATATAAATAAACTGATTCTTGATTCTTGATTCTTAATGCTTAATTTTAATCTTTAAATTCTATTTAACCTTTGAATCAGCTCTAGTAAAGATTGTTAATTGTTTTTAGCTGCTTCAAGACAAAGATTAATTTTTGTATGAATCAGAGAGTCGTCTTGGGTGTAGTGGTCTGGAACCAACCATCCACAATGTCACAATACAAAGTTGGTCCTTTATCGACAACATCCACCAGACATCCTGGTGAACCATATTCTGTATTTTGGATTTCCGTTCATCTTTCTGTCACCGTACGTTTTAATCAGTTACAAGCCGCGTTCAAAAGGCTGCAGGCTTGGTTGTCTTTCGAGAAACACCAAAACAATCCAAAATGTTGAATACCCCTAAATATATTATGAAGCAGTCTCCTACCAAGCAGACTACGTTATTCCTACCACACCAAACACAGCAGGAAAATCTCCTATAATCTTGACAGCCTTAAGTAAGGGTCAAAAGTTGCCATACTTCAAAACAGATAGAGCCTTCTTCACATAGAAATTAAAACAAAACCAATACTAATTCTCCAACGCTTTTATTAACTTACTCACTTTACATTAACATTTTCTATTTTTTTCTATCTTTAGTAAATCATTGGATTTTGCTCCGCATTGTTTTTAGTTTGCGCAAAGAACAAGGATTTACTTTATAGGTGCTCTGTAAATAAATCAGCTTTGATTGAATTAACCTTACAACCAAAGGAACCCTGTTGACAATTCCACATGTGTTTTTGATTCAAAAATGTTTTTTTTTTAATGGTGTTCCACTTTATTGATGCTGTCTATTTGTATTTGGTTGTGTGTGACCGTATCAAAAGGCTTTTTAGATTGTTGGTGAACGCGACGGACAAATAGTGCGATTGCATACGTAAAGTGTGTACCGTGCACAAATCCTTCTGAAATATCTGTGAACACAGATGTGTAAGAATGTCCTTCTGTGCATGTGAGCTGAGGATCAGCATAAAGACAAACCACAAGCTATGAAAACATTGGTTAAAAAAACCTAGTCTGCTGTTTAAACATGGAAGGAACGCTAGAACAAATACACAAAGCGTTTTTTTTTTACACTTAAACATGAAAAAAAAACTTCCTTGAAAAAACAACAACCTCAAGAAAACTGAATATTGTGCACCCACACTATGAGTGCTCTCCACGACATCCGTCCAAGCGGCTCTTCATGTTTACGTAGCCATGTGACTGAAGCCACTATACGTCCTCTGAGGTCAGCTTACATTCCTTACATTCATCAAACTCAGTTCTCACTGATACTGTCTGTGATACTAAGAGAAGCAGGGAGCAAAGATCACCCATTATAAAAGCGGCAATAATTCACTGGGTCTGTGTTTTCTATGTTTATCTTCTCTTGATGAAATAAATAACCTCCACTTTGCCATCTGTTTTCATAAACAGTTGAGCAGTCATGAAGACAACCCTAAACATAAAGCCAGGGCTAAGCCTATTAATGTGTTAGAATGGACTAGTCAAAGTCCAGAACTAAACCCAACCAAGAATCTGTGAGAAGATTTGAAAATTCCTTTTCATAAACAATCTATATCTAATCATGAATGAGATGTTTTGAATTTCAGTAGACGCAAAGATATACGGAAATATATAGCAAAAGATTGTTTGCTGTAGTTTCAAAGGTGTTTCCACAAAGTATTGACTCAGGGGGCTGAATACTTTTGCACAATTCACTTTTGTTATCAGTCCCAGACCTATCTAAGTCTGAAAAACAAAATGGCAAAATGTGTTTCGCGTGTTTGGCTTTTTTTAATGGAAATATTATAAAAAAAACAAACAAACATAGGACGAATGATTGCGTGAGTATTCATGAAGCAAGTGCAAATAGTTTTTTTTTCTTTTTTATTTGTTATTAAATTTAAAGCACAACTGTTTTATCTTATCCTGACAAAAAGTCAAAAGTGTATTGGGTGTTTTGCAGTTATTAAACTTTCAAAGCACAAAAAAATTAAAATAAAATACTGTCACTTAGTCATGCATATTTAGGGAGTTATTTTTTGTTCCAAGTATCCATATCTTGACAGCAGTTTTGCAATTATTTATGGGTTTAACGTTTCAAATGGAACAGGAGGACTATTTCAGGCAATATGTCTTCACCTTTCAGCATCTCTGACTAAATGAAAACCTTTTTGAAAACAACTCCAACTCCAAAACAGCACCAAAATATTTGAGAGAACAATTCCACTTCAATAGAAAGTAGTTTCATTAATTAGCACAAAAGACCAAGGCAGAGGCATCATTAAACAAAGCTATAAGCAACTCTGACTGCACAGATGATAGGGGTGCCGGCTACTGTTATTGGAAAATGGCCACCCAGATCTTTATAAGAATACACTTTTGTTTTTTCATCTAAAAAATATGCATGTTTATTATGCACTAGTGTCATGGAAAACAGATCTACAATAAATGACCCTTTCTATAACCTGATTAATTCAGCTGCAACATTATAACCCAAAATAGATCTAGGGCAGATGATCAATGGGGTTAAAAGGAGGAGTGTGTGGATTCCCAACAGAGATTATGCCATCGCTGCCACATTATTATTAAGGACAGAGCAAATGTACAATCATTTATAAGACTCTGTGTTTGCATCTAACTGTCATTAAACATAATATAAATAAATATTGCAACATTAACCCTGTAGGGACTGAGAGCAATGGTTCTTCCATCCTTAATCAGGTCTGTCTAATACAAAATTAAATGATTAAAAAAATGTTTACTGAAAAACTTAAATCATGAGTCATGTCTTTTGATCACTGAAATAAAACTCATGTTGCTGTTAGCTGTTGGTTACAGAAAGCAGAAACAAACAAACATCTGTTTTATTCACACAGTATTGTTGAATATCAGTAGATAATAGCTTAATAGCTCAATAAAGAAATCTAAATAAATTCGGTTCAAAACCTTCAAAAACAAAGAGGAAGGCTAACATAAGTTTTTTTTTTTATTAAAAGTTTAAGGTGAGGCAAAGAGAGAATAAACAGCAGATTGTTTAGTAAGCAGTCAGAGAAGATCCAATACAAATTGTGGTAGAAAAAAAATGAATATATATAAAAGTTAAAATAGTCTTTTACTTAATCAATGAAGAACTCATGTTAAATACAGATTAAAATGTTGTGCGGGTTCCCTCCATCCCACTCACTGATTTGGATGTCCAAGATTACCGTTTATGTCTAAGTCAGCGTATTGTGCTTTGACTTTCTCATAGCACTCTTTGAAAAGTTTAAAATTCATTTTGTGGCCTTTCCAGTTTATTACTGATTGACAGTTCTGTGATCTACTGTCATCATTCAAGGCCCACTCACAAAATCCCCTGCCCTTTTTTGTCACCCCTGCACTCAACTCATCTATACAGAAAAGTAAAGTAATTGTTTATTTGTATTTTTTCTTGCCACATTGATGTTTTTTTTTTGGCCGGTTGTGAATCTATCTTGTTTGACTCTTCTGGACAGTCTGTCCTTGTTCTTTCCTAATTTGATCTTTCTTTTGCTGAGTTGGCAGTTTCACACTAAATTGTAGGCAACCGGGAGACTGCATTGGGAAAATGGTCTTTGCCCGCGCCTTTTTGGCCCTAAACTCTGACTCATTGGTTTATGGCTCAATAGCGCTTTCAGGGATTCAGGTCAAAACTCTGCTCAGATTCAACAATACACTAATGGATAGGGTACTGTCTGTCCTAGGCCTCTAAAAGTCAAGGCCAAGTCAGCCAGAAACCCATGTGATACGAGGCTATTGCTTTTCTATGACTATCATCTGGTACAATGATAGTCCGCTGAATAAACCGCTGAAAGTAACACACAGAAACAGTTTGCCACATTGTCTGCTTTTTTTTAAAATTCTCTTTGCCTTATCAGCTACACATTCAAAGACAATCCGAGCAGCCATTTACCTGTGTGGCTGTACTGGCTGAAGGTGTTATTGATTATAAAATGAGGATGGAGATCTGGAGACAAATGACCCAAAGAGTCCTTCCAATACCCCAAATGTCTTGTGAACAGTCAGTCTTCCTTCTCAATCACCTGCTGACTGGATGAATGATAGACCTAAAATTCACTACATCACTATAGCATCTGTGAGTCTTTTATTATTATGATTATCCACAACAGCCCACAAGCAATAAGGGAAGAAAATTAGTTGGAAACAGTCTGGGTAATGATCTCGGTCCTTTCCCCTCAGAGCACTGACAACAAAGATAACACAAAGTCATTGCTTGTTTGGTTTGCTGAATGAGCTTCAAGCCACAGAATCAGACTGGACAGATATTTGACATTTTATGTTATTTCATATAAAAGGCACTTTTTTATATGAATGGTCTTTTTTTTTAAGAGTACTACAGATTTTTATGTAGTTATACTATAAAATACACTGTTAATATAGATGACATATTAAAAGTAATTGAATCAGTCTCGTTTCTCCATAAATACTTAAACTGTACAGTATCATTTGTCAGAAACGGATTTCTATATAAATTTAAAGTTGTTTGCTTTAATTTTTCATGTCAACCAAGAGGCGGCCGACACTGTGTTAAAGGAATACATGAGGGAGTGTGTTTCCTTTTCATTTTGACCCATCGTCTCAACGTAGAAGAAAGACAGTGAAAAGGAAAATGCAATAGTATAACAAGAAAGAAATGGGCCAAAAAAAGAAAGGGCCCAGCTGTTTGGCAGTTTTCAACAGAGCATGAAAGGCAGAGTGAAAAATTAATTCATTTGGCATGGAAAGAGTAGAGGTTGCTTGAAGATTACACTCTTTGAAAAGGAAGGTGGGGGGGGTAAAGGACTGAAGAAAATGGGAGTTAATCATACAAGGCACAAATTATGAAAGCAAGAAGCATGAAGACAAATAAATGGGATGAAAAGTAAAACCACGGCAGCATGTTTTAGTAACAAAAATGCTGTGAATCTATACGTTAGAAGGTTAATATGAGCTGGACCAGTTTTCCTCTCCCAACCAGAGCTTTTAAGACTTTAGGAAGACATGTGGGAGAAAAATAAAAAAAATAAAAAAATAGCACTATCCCTGGAGTGGGGAGCACTGGGTTACCATAGAAACAAGCATGACGTCAGAGCAGGCATTATGTGATTACTCATAGAGTCTGTTAAGGACCCGATAAAACAAGGGGCCATTACTCACACACAGAGAGAGATGGCTAGAGCTCAGGTTACACATATACTTCACCACACTCACAAACTAAAACACATACGCACATACTCAGTGTCATCTCACTTCTTCAGCTTTTTTTTTAAACTACACAACTCATTTTCAATAAATGATGCTTATTCCTGATCACTTTTTGGTATTATTTTAATAATTGCAGTAGTCCGTAATAAGACCCAAGCCTCAAAGCTGTCCAATCTAAAGGCTGAAGATCATGAAACCATCCAATCCAAGAGGAGCACAAAGGCTTCCTAATCAGCACAGCATCATATCGCCGTGAAAATCTGCATGTTCTGCATTCCACACACTCTGACCCATGTCTGACAAAACACATCAAACACTGACATGTACACGTATGTGTGACACCATACACACACACACACACACACACACACACACACACACACACACACACACACACACACACACATACACGTGCACACTTCCTTTAACCCATCTCCCACACATTCTCCTCTGGGAGTTAAAACACAGTTAGGGCTGATAAGGATCCAGGCAAACAGACTGGATAAACAGACATTCTGGTAATTAAGAAGCACTGACCTATCAGAGGAGAGTATGCACAGAGAAATATGTGATCCAGACTCCATTACAAGGGTCGCGTACATTCCCACCATAGAGACCATTAGGTGAATGTGTACAGAACGCAAGAACTTAAAAATCCAGGGAGGGAGGCCCCCCGTTGTCAAAAACTGAGAGTAGTCCAATAAATCGCTATCAGAAGCTGCCGATAAACGGAACATTGTCGAGAACTTTGATTTTTTTTGTGGTTTAAACCTTTTAACAGACTGCAGTATTGTTTAAACAGGCTAATCATCATTTATAGATACCAGGACTTTACCATGTTGTGGTTTTTAAGTAGTTTATCCCATTTTTGTTTATATGGTTTGTTTACTGATTTTTTTATTTATATGGTCATGTCCACGACAACCAACCCCTCCAGAACAACTCACTTACAGTTGACCCAATCAAAAACAACCGGAACGCTATCAACAGACGATTTTGATCACTGGACAAAAACACGTTTGTGTCTGTATTGCCCTGTGATGGACCAGTGATCTGTCCAGAGTGTTACCTGCATAGACAACAGCCCCTGTTTGACCCTGAAAAGAGACATATGTAATGCCAATCTACTGGAAAATAACTAATTAAATTGGTTTGCAATACAACATTTCAATTATTTTTATTGTATATCTGTATCTATTTACCATTGCTAAGCTTTGGGTCTTAGATCTGATCGAATCCTAATGTTGTAAATCACATGGAATTTGAAATTTGTTTAAATTATACCAGATTGCCTAACCACCTTTTGATTTTGTATACTTGTTGCAGTTTAAAAACACAACGTTCAGTAAAATACGGATCTGCAACTTTGTTCCTTGTCTTGTCATCATGCAATTACACGGACCTCCAAAAAAATGTGTATTTTCAACTCCTCATTATGCATGACGCATGTTCAGTTATTGCATTTTGGACAAAGTGCTCCATGTCACTGATCTGGCAAAAGTGTGACTGAGCTCTGGCGAAAATCTGATATAGTATGGTCTGCATCATCACTAATTTGGTTAACGTGATAACATATCTGAGATTATCAGATTAGAGGTTTATGAGCCCAGTAGCTAGCCTTGCCTCTTTAAGTTGCAGTGAATGTGCCTTATTTGTGGACTGATTAGCTGGCACCCATGGGTACATTCATGCGTTACAGTGTGGGCATATGTACTCCACGTGTGTGTGTGTGTGTGTGTGTGTGTGTGTGTGTGTGTGTGTGTGTGTGTGTGTGTGTGTGTGTGTGTGTGTGTGTGTGTGTGTGTGTGTGTGTGTGTGTGTGTGTGTGTGTGTGTGTGTGTGTGTGTGTGTGTGTGTGTGTGTGTG
>JAVLVB010000079.1:679747-693029 GCA_032876305.1 Orestias chungarensis | reverse complement strand
AAAATACAATTTTTACAGCGTTCAATCAGATAGATTTTGCTAAGATACCAACTAGCAAATCTGAAACCACTTTGTATTACTCGCCAACATTTAAATGGTCTCCACATACGTTGCGTAAACCTATGACTTATGACCTTGCACAGCCGTGCACCATAAATCAGGTTACATACAGAAAGAAGCCTGTGTGAGCTTGCTTTATTCAGGTGGAGAGTGCTTGGACCTGCAAATCTGCAACAACATATGGACAACATATGAGTACACAGAAGTGTCATTCAGCCTACGTCTGCCATTCATTAACAGAGCAGTTGAGTTGCTCTTCGGTTGTACTCAAGATCCCCTAGATCCAAAATACAGCAGGCTTCAGGATGCAGGTTAACCACCAACATAAATCAAATACAAATATGCTTAAGAAATATATAGCAACTTAGAAACTTTAACCGTTTCGAAGTGGTTGGGGTACCACACCTGTTACTGCTCTCCTAATTATAGATATCCTTGTTTCCCTGTGTTTCAGGTCTCTTGTGACTCCCATAGCTGAGATGTTTTGTAGCTCCATCTCAAAGTATCAAGTCAGCAATATCCCTGGTCTTGATCAGCAGTCCTCTAGTGTGCTTGTTGTGAACTTGTGCAGCCTGGTGTGACTATTTCTCTGTGAGTACTGTGAGAACATCTATAGGCTAGTATTTATGATCACAATGGTTTTTACCTGCCCTTTTTCTTCAAGCCCTTTCTTATCCTGTTTTTGACAGAGAGTGTTCTGTTTTATTTCGTTGTTAGAAGCGGGTGTTTGTTTGTTGTTTTGGCCTAGGTGACTCAGAAAGCCTGTTAATAGGTAATAGCTGGTTAGTAGGTTGTTTTGTTTTACACCCTGTGCCATCTTTGCTGTTTTAGAGCATTGCATAAACAGCCAAAGAAGATGTCCACAACACTTTTAAACTCTTTAAAGAAGTAAGTCTCTGTAAAAAGAAATAATTGCAAACAAATATGAGGCTGGGTGGGTTAAGGAGACCACTTATAGATGTGTTTGAATAGACAATAGGTTATAAAAATAAAAAAAACCTAGGTCAGTATTAATCATGTATGTGAATGTCTTTGTGCTTCAGTGTGGTCAAACTAAAAAGTATGTTTTAAAATTGCACATCTGCATAAAAAGGCTGACTGCATATTTGTATATGGACAGTAACCAAAAACTGTATATAAAATATAAAACATTTATAAGGTTAAATTTAGGTACTGTTTTAACATATGTTGCAGACAGCATTTTAAAGACGTACTTATCCTGAATGTAACAATAACTGTTGTCATCTATCACTGAAAGCCTCAGACCGTGTCACACTCTTAACATGTATGATGAATTAACAGCAGACTATGCCTGGATTTATTAGACGAAGCTAGTCAGAGGAATCAGACTCTTCAAAATGTTCCTGTAAAATGAATTATGACAGGAGCAGCAACCGCTGCTGGCTCAGTTTCTGCCATAGACACAACGGCCATACAGGACCTGAGGGAGCCGCTGAACTTCCTCTCTGAACCCAGGCGCAGGGATGCAATGAGATCAATTTTCAGACCGTGCTGTCCTAAATGTCCACACGGAGTGTGGAAAGCAGGAATACCTACGTCTTTTTGCTTTTTCACACATTGTACTTTATAAGTCAAGAGGATTACGCACTACCTTTCAGCTTCCTGTCCTGTACTCACGCACATAGATACTTCAGTGGACCCTGCTCAAGCTTATGTGAGAGTGTCCATTCATTCAGTGCAGACCAGCTGCACACCTGGTGACAGCGCAGGATGGTGGTGTTGGCTCGGGTCACAGCGTGCCAGGGGGGTGATGGGAGGGCAGCACGAGGGGGGCTCACTGGCCTGTCCCTCAAACCTCTGCTCAACCTGCACATTCCAGTTTATAGAAGTTGGGAGAGTGCAGGAATGCTGCTCTATGTAAGGAATGACTGTACTGACAGTGTTGCTGAAAAGGCCCTTCAGAGGATGGATAGAAATGAAAAGAACATGAGTGTAAAATTTAGTTCATCTTAAGTATGAACCCGCCAATCACTTAAAGAGTTCAAAACATCCGTGTTGAGCACAGATGTTGGGATACATGCACAAACAGAATTACTGGTAATTTAACATTTAAGTTTGAAGAAGTTACTTCTTGCGTTTGATTTTGTTGTGTCATTTTTGGGCAGCAAACATTTAGTCTTGTATTTTTTAGATTCAGAATTTGAAATGTATAATTATATTTATCTCTAGAATATATAAAGAGAAATATAAGTATAATCTATAATTGACTTTTTTCAAGACCTATACAAACAAGTAAGAACTGAAACCCTGTCATGCAACATGATTAAACATTCTCAAAAGCTGAAAGATCAAAGCTTCAGGTCAAAAAGATGCCCAATCAAGTATTATTCTCTAGTTTCTATTGCAAATATTTTAGTAAACTTGAAATATGACAAAACCAACCAAGCAATATTGGTTTGTTTTTAGTCCATAATTCTTGAATATTGATCAAAAGTAGGAGTTCGGTTGACAGATTATTTTACCTAAAATGAGTTTAAAAAAATATAAAAAGCAATTAAAATTACCTATGAACGGAAATAGTAACTTTCTAATTATTATTGAAAACTTGAAATCAAGCCGTTAAATCTTGCTAAAAAGCTACTTGTAATTAATGTTAGTCTTCTTTAAAATGTAGTCAGATATCTGTGGCAGTCTCTAGTGAGACAGCGACATTTTATGTTTTAGCAGTGTACACTTCTTCATGTATTACAGCTTGCTGTCTTTACTACTTCAGACCTAAAAAATTAAATATGTTGCTATCTGTGAAAAATCCTGAATAATTTTGCCAAACAATGGTTTCTAGTTTTTTACATTCATTTTTTTTCTTCAGATTTAAATATTGTTGATACTGTGTCGGCATTACTTACCTTCGTTTCACATAATTGTCTTATCAGGTTCAGCAATCACAACATTATAGTCAGATTTCTATTTAAGCTTTTGTTACTTACTACACTGTTTTAAATTAGCATTTTATTTATCAAAGGAAGAAGCTATTTAAACAAGCTCTACATCCAAAACAAATTGTCTTCACAATTTAATAACCACCTGTGGCACCATTGTGATACCTAATATTCAGTTGTTTTTATCACTGTGGAGGAATTTTTGCATTTTTTTTGTTTTGCTGGGTTGCAAAGGATTTAATTGGCTTTATGGTGTTGAAAGCAACTTAAGGTCAAGTTACAGTATATGAAAAAGATTTAAGGTAAATATTTTATTTTGACTTATTAATCAACTTATTATTATTATTTTCTGTGTGATATTATTGTTTATTTGTGGCCATAAGAAATTATTGATGTGCTTTTAATCACTGTCCTGAATTTGAAATGTCTTAGCCAACTTCATGTTGTCAATGGGTTCGGTTTATGTAATTTACTGACTAAACAAGTCAGGAGGTTAAGTGTGCCCAGGCTTTTAGTTTTTCCAAACTATCTGACTAAAGTCATAAGCAGAGACATATCATGACTGATTTGTTATGTGAATTAACAGGTTTGAGGATGCTTAAACCTTGTACCACTCCACATTTGTTCATGAATACGTTTTCATCTCCACTGCTAACACAGAAAAAAAGTTCCTGAAGGAAAAAAAACTTGCTTTAACACAAATAAAATTCTGTATATAATCAAACCCTTGATATGCAAAAGGCTTTAGGTTGTTCAAATATGAGTGAACAGCAGGGAAGCGGATCTGTTAATATGCATGATGCGTGCTAGCTTTGGAGGCCTGCGCCTGTCTACAGGTTCTAGCTGTGAAAAGGTTTTGTCTGTTGTTTAGGGCACCTCACTTTCTCTCAGAACAGATTCAACCGCTCAGGTCGAAGCAGCTGGCAGCCATCAAGCTGCCTTACATTACAACAAGCTCGCAAACATGCACATGCGCCTGCACACATGGAAGACGTCTACAATTTCCATAGTAATCGGTGGGGAACTAGAAGGAAGATTGCCAAAGGTAGCGAGGTGAGATGATCATAGATGCAGGGGAAAAGCATTAGTCTTTTTTTCTGTAAATGAAGGCAAATAAATAATAGGACATAGATGGTTAAACCGTTAAATGATAGCATTTAAGAATGAACATTAATCCTAACTTTATGGTATCCTTGGTTTGCATTGTTAAAGAACAAAATCAGGGCCATTCTGACCACTGATACTTTAAAAACATCTATTCTTTGGTAGACTTTAAGTATTAAATCATTTCTATATCTTCCATTTCACTATAGGTGTCCCAATAAAAATGTCTCACTTTACAAAACAATACCGATATTTCGGTCTCTTTAGTATTTGTTGTCCGAAAGTGACCTGATACGATGCCAGCACGAATCAAACAAACTTTAATCACTTTTTTAGTGGAATATTGGAAATTACTTGAGTGAGTAATCAGAGACCAACAGTTTACAACAATAATTATGGGAACGACTGATCCATTTATTAGTAATTAAGAGTTATTATTCATTTTAGATTCAGGCCAACACAATCATTAACATTGTGGGCTTATTTTGGACCGATATCCAAAATCAATAACAGATTGAGACACCCCTATTAAAACTGTTGAATATGTATCTCAATTTGTACAACATATGGAAGTAACACAATTTTTATTTTGGGGGGGTGGGGGGTCAAAAGGAAATAAAAAGGGGGTGTCCACGCTGTCGGATATGGGTCCTTATTTGCCTGGTGTGAAAACATCCAAGGAAGCAACAGTCTAAGACAGTGTTTTTCAACTTTTTTTTAGCCAAGGTACATTGTTTTCATTGAAATAATTACGAGTCACACCACCAACCAAAAATTTAAACAAATGATACTCTATAGTTGTATATATTAAATTTATAGTCATTCTTATCAAAGTGTCTTTAATATGAATCAAATAAAAATGTATTTTTTATCATATTTGATATCTCTTATTTCAAATAACACTTAATATGTCCACTTCAAAAATATTCAACAATTATCCAATTTCACCAAGATAATTTCCAGAAGACCAGTGTTTTTCAACCAGTGTGCCACGGCACACTATTGTCAGGTGTGCCGTGGCACACTGGTTGAAAAACATTGGTCTAAGACATCTTAAAGACTCATAACTGACAGAAAATGTACTGTCACATAGAACACAGTCAAGAGAAGCTGCATAAGTCATAGCATGGCTTTGAGGAGAATGCTGTTTTGCTTGGCAAACAAAACCTTCAAATAAAAACTTTCATTCCTACCCTAAGTCATATAACGCTTGCCTCCCCCTTATGTTTGCACATCAGAGCTAATGCACGGGGCTAGACTGATATTTAGAGTGAAAGTTATTACCCAGTTATCTGATATAGAGAACGCTTTGCAGGTATCTTCTTATTTTGCTATTCTAAACTATATATAAGTCGAAATGGTCCCAAAAAAAAAAGCTTCATATGCCACTTGGTTGTGTGTTTAGAATACAAACAAGTAATCAGAATGAGATTGTTTGTTGCTAAATCACTCCCCTACAGGCTGTCAACAACCTCCAACACAAACATAATTCAATTATGGACAGAGCGGCAAAAATAGACTGTGAGGAAGCATTTACAACAGCGACAGTAATTGTGTTTGGATCTCGTAGCACAGGAAGTCATTACCATAGTTTTTAGAAATATCTCTGTCATAAGAGTTAAGGAAGAATTTCGGGATAATATTTGTGTTTGAGTCACTGCGAGGACAGGGAGCGACTGCTGTGGAAAGGGGAGGAGTTCTTCAGAGTAAAAAGGGGGGTTGGCTTCTACTACTGATGTTGACTGGCGGCTAACTCCCACTCGCCGTCTAATCAGTTCTGCTCCAACTTTGCAGCTCAGATAGGTTTTTGTAAAAAAGAAAAGAAAAAAAAACACCCAGTCAGTCGGCCTTCTTTCCTCTGCCTGCGAGGGGAGAAAGTTCTGCAACGGCGCTGATGTCTGCAGCAGGAGAGAATCAAATTTCCTTTCATGCTGCAAAAAAGGTATCCACACCACTACTCCATACCTCATCCTCCACTTTAATATCCCCCCGATGAAACTGAGGAGCCAGGCTTGTCATTTTGTTTTAACCCGAGAAGAACAACCACCCCGCACAAGCCTTCACTAACCACTATCAGATCAGTCTGTAATGACTTTTGTGATGGGGATGACGACCCCAGCTTTGCAAAATATACCTCTTTAGAGATTTGATAGATGCTCCCAACCCAAATGTAATCAAAGGCAGTGTGAGGCAATGAGTTTATGAAATATAAACTTTCCACATATAGGTGGCAATTTAGAAAAAGCTTTCAAAGACTTAGTTTTGTTTTTTCTTAGTTTTATTCAGAAGATGTTTTTTTTAAGTAGAGGAAATCTTCTTAAAGAGAACGTTCTGTGTATTCAAAATGAAGTTCTGTTAAGTTTTGATGAAAAAATGTATTTTAAACCCACATCCAATTATCCCGGAGATGGAACTTAAACAATTGTCTCTATAGAGGTTATTGTGATATACGCTTATTAATATTGTTTTATTACTATATCCGTTTGTTTGACTCTAACATCAGAGTTTCCCACATTAAGATCAATGAAGGGACATCTGATCTTTTCTTATCTTAGTCTGTGAGGGTCCAAGAGCAAAGTCTCAAGGCAAGTTTAACCGGAAAATTATAATCGCAGTTCATATACATGCTATGTTATAAACCATTAAACTGTTGTCGCTTTGGCATTGCGCACCTTTTCAAAGAGAAAACAATGATTATATTCAGAGGAAATCCATGCTGGAGGTGAAAACTTGTATTGTGTGAAACACGTAAAAGATCAGAAATATGTCTGCCTATATTCATGCATTCGGCAGATGCTTTTCCTTTTATGCAAAGCAAGTTAAAAACAAGGATGTAAATTGTAGTGGATAGTAACACAGTAAGCAACTACTGTTGCTGGGTAGACCAACTATCTGAGATGACAGTAAATGGGTATAAAAAATATAGCTCTTTAGATATATCCTTTTAGTGGAACCTGCTTTAACTTGAATATGTGATCAGTCAAATACTAACAACAGATTCATATGTGAAAAAGAAGGCCTTTAAACTTGCACAAACATAAGTATAAAAGGCAGGTTAAAACAGCATTCAGTTAAGTCACTCTAATGATTTGTTGTTAGATACTTATTTTGATGCTAATGCCTTACATTTTAATACTTTCTAAGTTTGGTATAAAATATAATTTGCAAAAATTAAAGGATATTTTCCTCTCTTTTTTTTCTTTGGATGATCTCAAACAAACCATTTGTTTCCACCTCTGGAACTACCATAGCTAATCTTCATTTATTTTTAAACAAAGACCAAAAGAGTTAGCGATTGCAAGTACGACTATAACTGCTTACAGCTAATCTACAGAACCTGTCTTGAAAATATTGAACTATCCCTTTAACGACCTTTTCATCAAGACGTCCTGGTCCGTTGGGAAGGTCGGACCTCAGCAAGAGCCGGAGTAACATGTTTTTGTTTGTCTAGTTGCTTTGCACACATTTTCAAGAAAAACTCATCACAGGGTAACATATTCATGACCTATATGTTTGTGTGGATAACAAATATGCAGCTATTGGAGAGTTATGATGTCGTAAACAAAAACATGACCCTTGACCCCAAACATTCCGGATGTGGCATGCTCCCCTATATATTTCTGTAGCAACACTTAGAGGTCTGGCATACTTAATGCAACATGTGCTATTTGTTTTAAGAAAAGGACAAAGCAAATACAAAGATAATTATATTTAAAAAAAACTATATTTATTTATATTATATTCCATGTAAATAAGGCATAAGTCTTAATGTTGACCTAAACATCAGTCGATTGTGGTCTGCTGTAACTTGTAATTCTCCTTTAAGTTTTATTCGTTGTAACGCAGCACTAATCTCAGCACATCTGTAACTACGCACGAGTCCTTCCTATTCTTTTTAAAAACTATTTCATATTTGAACTAAGCAAAAGGTAATTAAGGTAAACAAGTTCTAGGACATTCTTTAACTTTTTAGCACTGTTTGAAATATAGTGCTTTTTTTTTGTAAAACTTCCAGCAGTTTTCAATTAGTCTGACATATCCCCTGTATTCATATAATAATAATAACACGTCCAAACTTTGCCATACCCCTAACCAGAGTGATGGAGTGAATGACTAGTGTGGATCAGCACTGGATTGTTTACACTCCTAAGACCACACAGACAAGACACGGTCAAGACAGCATATGTACATGTGTGTCTCAATTACAGACGGGCCATTGCCGGACGGCTGCTCAGCCGCTGGCTTTAAAGTGGGAACTATGAATCAGGCTCAGGATTTGTTGTAGGAACCCAAAACAATCCTCCCTGTTTTACGCTACACAGTCTCGACACCAGCTTCTGTTCATGTCCCACAACAAAAAGCATAAAGTTGGATCCTCTTTCAGTAAAGAGTGGCAGCATTGCATTATTGCAAAGAGCGTATCCATGGAGAATCGAAAGGTCTGAATTATCTATATATAAGTGTTGTTAACCCTTTCTGTGAAGTAGTTCAGTTTTATCTGAGGGAAAGCTAAAGGTTAAAAAAACATGATTCATTGTTGTTAATCAGAACATTACTAGAGTAACTGATCATTTTAGAGCTGTGTCCAAGTCTATTTTTTTATGTATTTTCCAATTGTTTTAATAGTAAATTGATGCTTACATTAAAGTTCAGGATGTATGGCTCCACATCAGACAACTTAACAAAGTAAAAGTACCTATCAGGTTCTATGCTATCAAGGTAGTTACACAAATGATAATGATTATGTTATTTTTTTACAGTTTTATGAACGTATTTCCTTCAAACACAGGCTTTAAAATGCAGAAAACCTTTTATTATTACAACAATACACTGTGTTGTCATTGTCATATTTTTAGAATAGTACAAATATTGCACTTTTAAAAGATCGCTTCCCTTATAAGAGTGATGCCATATGAGTCACTGCAGGGAGAGAATAAATTCTCCTGTAGATTTCAAAACCTAAAAATGCAATTGAGTTTTGTTTTTGTGTTTTATTTGAAACTCCCTTCTATCATTTTCTGATGAAAGCCCAACTATTTAATGTAATTTAAACTTATCCATTTATTTTAAATTGAAAATAACTGGCATAAAATCTCAATAGTCTGATGTGTTGACTGTCATAATTTGATCCAACTCTTATTTAGACATTTGTGTCACTTGTTTATTTGCAGTGTTACAGTTTGCAAGAAAATCTGGAGGATTGCTTGAATTAATCAGCTGTGGTTAGTGTACAGAAACCCGCTTAACTTGGCCTGCACTTCACAATTTGTGGTAAAAATACAAAATAAAAAATGATCTTCTTTTTCCACAAGTGGCCTTAACGCTGCGTTGTATGAAGCTATTTTATTCTATGTAACATGAAAAAGGGCCAATCAGATCGCGAGTTTAAGAAAAAACAGGTTATGTGGATTAATAAACTAACATTATTCAAAATCTCCAAAGCACAATGATAAAAGTATTTTTGAATTAGTGATGCTGTGGTGACAACTGGATGACAGGGGGAATAGTGGGGGCCCTTAATAGGATTCCGCTTTTGAGCCTATATATCTGTCTTTCTCTATCCGCGATCAAGTTAAAGACAATTCGGGATTCTTCCTCCACCTTACAGAAGTTTCAAACTTATCTGTTTAAATGTTGAGATAACATGGGAAACAAGAAAAACATTTTAGTTAGCAATGAAAATCCATAAATAAGGGAAAAATCTACACTATCTGTGTAATACTGCTCCCAGATTGAACACTCCATTCATTTAATGGGTAACTCTGGGGTAAAATAAGCTGCCATATATGAGCAGACATGTGTACAGACACACACCATTTCCATTTCATTGCAAAACTTCAGTAGAAACGCAGCTTCGAAAATTAATGAAGGAAAACATTTTGATGGTCCTTGGTTGCGATGTCAAATCTACATTTAAGAAGAACGTTACAGTCTGATCTTCACACTGTAAATACATTTGTTTTTGTTTGTTGTTTGTTTGTTTTTCTACTGATTTTTGTGTTTCTTTCTTGTAGAAAAAACAAACAAGAACCGTATATAAAAATAAAATTAAAAAAGCGCCAACAAACCTTTGGAGGTGAACACATTATCCAATACAGACTAACAGTGCAGCCTCTCATATCTACTGATACTCACACACTTGCAGATCACAGCGAAAGCTTTGCTCACTCAGAATGCTTGTTTTCCATCCACAGATCATAGTGTTTGACTGCAAGTTTGCTTTAAGGAAACCTCTCTGCTACATCATTGTTACCTACAACTGTCTTCTAACACACTTAAGCATAGTTGCGTGTAAGTGTACCAGTCTCACGGGAGATTTAAAAGCAAGAGCTACAACATCCCTGAAGGATTTGAGCACAGTGAGCCTTGATGAGTGATATGAAGGAGGAGGATTTACAGTGAGATAAAAGGTTGTGGATGCAAGGAGGTCATGCGATACTACATTCTCAGGCTTTGTTTCTGAAATCACACTTTCTTAAAATGGTAATTTTACACACAAAAGATGCATAAATCTGTTTGTCAAAGTGACTTTTTGTAAATGTTTCATATCCCTTTGAGGAAAAAATATATAACAGCAAGTCAGAAAATTGCAAATTGGTATTGGCTAAAGTCTGATCGGGAGAGATCCACTTCCTACAAATAATCACAAACATGCTACTAAGAAACAAGTTGATTATGAAAGGCAGCTTTGAGAAGTTGCTAACCCAAATCTAGGAGTTTGTAGGAAAGTATGTTAAATGGGCTTGAAGGATCTTTTCAATTTTTTAGAGTGACTTGAAAAGGGTTTCGGTTAGATCATCACAATATATTGAATCACAGCTATTACCAAAAACATTGGTCCAAGCAATTGACTCGATATACGCAATATTTGGACTTTCTGAATCAGATTCAAAAGCAATAAGCTCAGGAATAGTTGTTGATGGAAAACAGACACACTGAGGATGAAAAAGAACAATAAAAAAGGTGTGATCTTTCAAACCAACATCTCTCAGTGGTGTTTTTATAATATCATACAAAATTACACGACTTCATCTAAAAACAAACACACATAAAATCTCTTCCAACGACCCAATTCTAAATTGCTATTTACAATGAAAATTGAAGTATTCAGAATGAAGCTACAGTAGTGGTAAATTATTATTCTAGGGTTTGGATCTGCTGCTCAAAATTCACAAGAAGCCGTAACAAATGGTGAGGAAATAACGTAATCAAAAGTATTAATAACTTTTAAAAAATACACAAACACCAAACTGGATCACATAAAAACAAAACAAACAAATAAACAAGCCACAGAAGCATAACAAGACAAGCTGAACGGGACAGAAACTTACCTGGTCCCTCTGAATGCATGGCAGAGACGTCCGTCGGTGGGACTTGCTGCTGGACTGACTGTGTGCCATGTCCGAAGCTACAACAGAATTGGACCTCCTGCGCCTCTTAAATGCAGCGGCTTCCTCCCTGGCTCCAGTGGTGTAGCCCTCCTTGTGTGTCACTTGTTTAGGCAGTAGCCTGTCAGCATACCTCGCTAGCAGGATGCCCAGAACCCCAACCAGGTACGCCACGTAGGGTCTCCAGGCGGCGCGTACTTTGTGCAGCGAGAGCAGCGACACGGTCCGGGCCAGGCTAATTAAAACGATCACCGAGGCGCCCTGGTTCAGCCGAACCACCATCAGCACCTCGGCGACCGCGCAGAGCAGCGCAACCGCGGGGAGCAGCCGCTCATCCGTCCCGTCTAGTAGAGACCACGCCGCGACCTCGCCCGGGTGGCACAGGGTCAGCAGGGAGAGGAGGCTCCGCACCAGCACCCCGCAGTGGATCAGGTACAGGCCGACCCAGAAGAAGGCACACACGAGCGCGAACAGCAACGACAAGGCGCTCCAGCAAGTTTGCAGCAGCTCGCCTGAGACAAAGTGGAGGTGGGACAGAGAGAGGGAGAGTGCGCTGTCAGCGCTGCTGCTGCTGCTGCTGGCCTCAGCCGCGCATCTGACCACAGCGGACAGGAGAACGGACAGCGAGCCCACACACACGGCCCTCCGAAACATGCGAGATCGCCACAGTTTGTTGAGCATCAGCCTGAGCCACAATCCCCATTGCGGGCGTGCGTGCTGTGGCGTGACGCGCGTCTTTAGGTAGCCATTGCTGTCCGGCGCGCCGAAGTCTTTCGTACGAGCGTCGCTGTGAGTACCCGCGGTACTGCAAGCCTCTGTAGACACGGCCAATATGAAAGTACGAGGAAGTCTATAAACCATCTATACAGGTGTGGTCAGGGTGCATTATTTTATTTTTTTTTGTCGGTGCATATGTTGGAGGGGGGAAACAGACACGTCTCTCCTTCTACGCATAGATCTGTCTCTGGATCTTATTGGTTTCCAGATTGGGGATGCTGGGTTAAAAGGGAACCAGGGTGAGAGAAGGGCTTGAAAGTTTACAGATGCGGAGCAACGCGCTCCTCCAGATCTGGCGCAACTTTTCTGTTATATTTTCTGTCATTCTCTTTGCTTTTGAGACTCCAGGAAACAGCAGCAGATCCCCGAGAAAGAAAAAAAAAACATACACGCACACAACCAGCTCCGTTTCCGTGAATATCCGGACCATCAATGATCTGTTTGTTCTCCTGCTGAAATAAAATGAAACAGTCCCTCCGGTTCACTTCTCCGAGGATAAACTCGATTAGTGGATTTCTATTGCGGAGACTGAGCGTCCGCTTGGCGTTTTCCCGGACAAATCCGGAGCGTTTTGTCACCAGCTCTCCAACCAGTCGTGACTGTCAGCTCATTCACAACCCCTAATTCCCTGTTTTCACCCTAGGAGAAGCAGTGAAACCCACCAACCCCCCTTGTGCCAGCCTAGCAGGAGGGTTTCTGCAACTCATTGAGGTTTAGTTGGGGTTTTTTTCATGTTTTTTAATTATTTTTATTACCATATATGAGATATGTGGTAATATGTTGTAATATTTCTTTAATGTTAAGAAAAACAGATTTGGCCTTTTTATTGCAGAGTCTTCTTATATTGAATTAGAGTGGTCTCATTTTAGGCCCTGTGACAGCTTGGGGCATATTTGGATTTCTGGATTTGTAGTAATACAGCTGCAAGGTTGCCAAGGTAAATGTTGTATGGTACCCAAATATGAATATATATATATATATATATATATATATATATATATATATATATATATATATATATATATATATATATATATATATATATATATATAT
>JAVLVB010000079.1:659247-679647 GCA_032876305.1 Orestias chungarensis | reverse complement strand
CAGCTATTCTGTTAAGGCCTCAGAGGACTTTTTTTTGTGAACAAGCAGTTTAATAAAAAACAAATAACGCGTAAGACTGGGCAGCCATACAGCTGTGAAGAGGTTTAAAGCAGATTTAGGCTATTAAACAATATTCCCACATTTAAAGATTTAGAGAGTACTGTTTAGGTCATCGTCTAGGGAGAGTATGGCATTAAGATTGAACAGTGTATCACAAATTTATTGTTTTTGCAATATTGCTGTATGTTAAATGGATATATGTATCAAAGAATAGCTCTTTATATCTATTATATGTTCAGCTAAACATATAACCGTGGTAAGTTGTTTACCAAATTTAGAAAACACAACTATAGGGGGATCCCTGGTACCCATGTGGGTTAGGGACCAAAACCACCCTCAAAGTCTATGAATACTTCTTATACCCTCAAAATATGAATTGAACTCCCTATTTTAATAGGTCAAACAGCAAACATATCTCAATCTGTAATACCACATGCCTAGAAAAAGGTCTTGGCACTACCAGAGATACTAGTATTGTTTTAAAGTCTTTCTTATTTCAACTCTACAATGCTATTAGAGGTTATGTTTAAAGTTCAAAAAAGGTGTTCTGGTAAAATAAGACAGAATTTATTATCCACATGTCTGCAAAATGTTATATAGTATTGGTAAAGCCGCAAGGCAGCAGCATCATGCTGTGGGTTATGCTTTTATTTTGAAGGCAGGAAAGCTGGCTATATTTGATGGACATATAACTATAGTTTAGTTTGGAACTGGGCATATCTGCCAAAGAAGTTGTAAAAGTACAGTGGTGCGATAACGACCTCCAACAGGACCGAACTACAATGAAATGATTTATATTAACGTTCAAGGGGGGCAAATCCAAAGTCTAGATCTAAATTTAAATAAGATTATTTGATGAAGACTGATATTTACATTCTCTCTCCATAAAATCTGGCTAAGTTTGATCTTTTTCTCAAGAAGAATGGGTAAAGGTTTTAGTCTAAAGAAGGGAAAAGCTGTCAGAGACACACCCCAAAGGACCTGCAGCTGATTTGTGATGTAATAATATTCCATAAAGTATTCAATCAGGGTTAGTGAATGCAAATGAATAATATTCATTTCTAACAAATTTGGAATAGTGTTCATTCAACATCACAATTATCAACCACCATTTCTACGCATAAAATAAAAAAATATAAACTTTACATTTGTAACTTAGAAAAATTGAATAGGTTTCCTCGGTATGAACAGTTTAGAAAGGCACTTTTCAATGCTTTGGGCTTCATTCAGGCACTTTAAATATGCTTTTTTGTGTATTCCTATGTAATGACAACAGGTATGCATAAAAACACATCTACATTAAATGCAAGCTTGTTTTCCACCAGACACTCCAAGAGAAGGGGTCTGCATCATCAGTACCCCAGTGCCACCGTTGTGCAACTTTTGAATGCATCACTGCTCGAACAAATCTCCTCCTTTGCATATCAGGAAGTTGTGCAAACAAAGACCTGGTCATGAGCTATTCATTAGATTCAGGTGTATTGGAGAAAGGATGCACCAAAAGGTTGCAGGGCAGTAACACTTGAGGACTAGAGCTGGAAAAGCCAGTCCGCTAGAGGATTCCGTTGGTTGCTCCCAGTTCCTCTCAGATCGCTCATTGAAATATTCATCCAATAGTCGCACTTCTGGTGTCACCGACGGTGAGCAGCGAGGCTTACATTAATGTTTCAACTCTGCTTAATGTAGTTGGGCCATTTGAAGCAGAAATGTGATCCTTCAGATGTTTTCTCATTGTATCCTTTCAAATAAAGTGGATCCACGCTCCATATACAAACAGACACCTTTTCAGCTTAGTATGCCCATTTGAAGTGGATTTACTGCAGCATAAACAAATGGACATGTATACATACATACACTCAGAGCTGTTTAACATTTTTCTATTAAATAACTCATATGTATTCAAAAAAAACATACAAATTAATCTCAAAGAATATAATTTAACCCTTACATTTTTTGTAGATTTAACCAGTGGAAAAAATGTTTTTGTCATTATTATTAATAAAATCAGTTAGGTACAATTATTGCTAACTCTGGTGTTAAATGTATGCAACATCTTTTTCCAGTGGAACCGTACGTTGTCTTCTCCTATTCACTTTATTTGTACAACAAGCCCATGGAATTGGAGAAATTTACAGATCAAATGTGAATAAAAGAATGTGGGAGTATCAACTTTTGACCTTTAAACAATCATAACTGCACACCCTCGAAAGGTTCACAAGATTACCTGGAGAAATTGATGTTCTGAATGGATGGGTGTTAGCTGGGTCTGAGCTCACCGTGGAGACAACATAGAAGCTGAAATAAACTGTGCACTATATGTTTTCTTAGCTGGGTGTCAAAAAGGTTTCAGTAAAAAAAAAAAATGTGCAAAACAAGTTGTATTTATATGTTTCCCTTTTTACCCAATAATTAGTCATATGTTAAGGAATATTTTGTTGAGAACTCACAGGATATTCTCCTTACAGCAAGAAGCTCCTACTCATTATAAAAAGTCAAAAATAAAAACATTTTGGTGGAGAGACATTTCCTATGTTTTTATCATTTAATCATGTGTGTCCTGAAGGTATGCCAATCTACAACAAATTGACTTCTGAAACACTCAGTGAGGTCCATTTGTGAAGGATTTTTGTAATGTCCTTCTAAATGATATGTGAAATATCCTGATGTTTTAAAGAGATGATTGCATGTACTCCATCTGTGTGCTCACAGCTCTTCCATCATATCTAATAGCTGGTATTAAGAGGCCTCTGCATGGGTTTTTATGGTGGACCAATCTGCAGTTTGTTTTGTCAAAGACCTCAATCTTCATTTAATCTGTCTAAAACTAAGACCTTGAGATTTATTTTGCTCGTCCATGCAAGGAAGTCATTGTTTAAAATTTCCTAGAAACATAGCTCACCCTAAAAATACAATGAAAAAAAACACAAATGCTTTAGATACATTTACAAACATTTTTGTAACTGTTAACTTTAACATGTTCAGTGTAAAGTTATGAGCCTACACCAGGTGCAGAATTGTTTATGCTTTTTACATATCTTTAACATGGCTGCCAAAATTTTATTTACATTTATACCAATAAAAGAAAGAGTCTACTGTAGTTCAGAGGTCAGAGAGCTGCTGTAGCTCTATACAGCTCTTATTCCTCTCCGACAATCCTTTGTCTCTCTAGCTGCGCTTCTTCTAGGGAGCTGTCACAGGTCAGAGCGACTCTGTGGCATGGACTGCAGATCCGCTGTCAGGTGTGATTTGGTAAAAAACAGGTGGGAGGAGAAGAAGTGCTAACGGGGAGAGATAGGAACAGGAAGAGGAAGGATCCCGTCCATCACCCCTCAGCGACTGTTTACCGCACACCCAACACTTCTCCCAGGGTATCAAAAAAAAAGGACAAGCTGGCAGGTCCAAGCGCAACCTTAATTTTGTCACAAACATTTTTCTCTTACATATCAGAGCCTGGAGGTAACGTTTTGTTCCCCTCTAGGAGAGGCTAAAAAATGTGACTTTCTCAAAATGTTTTATTTTCTAGGTGAAAGGAACAGAAACATTTCCCCTTGAAAAGCCTGAGATAAGAGCTGGAGAACGGAAGTCGGAGTGGGAGTCGAAGAATGCTAAAAAAAACATTACAGCTGCCACTGAGCTGTTCTCATTTGTTTTAGAAAGAAGAATGAAATCTATTGTTTAATAGTTAAAGTGTTATTCTGCAGGGGAGTGCTGCACAAAATAAATTTTGTTTTATAGCATCAAAATAATAGAACTCTTACATCTAGCATTTCTTTCGCAACTGCTGACTATTATAAACACGCTTCATGACTCCTCCATTCTGGGTTTGCATCAGATGCAGCTGAGCGACGACAGGCTCATTGGGAAATTTTCTGCCTCTCTACAAAACAGGTCCAGAGCGGATTCGGAATTACACGGAGGAATTTTAACGACTAGAACGACCAGAATACACATGTTACTGTCTTTCCGTATTAGGCAATGTCGTAGTGCATTGTAAAACAGAAATCTTTTATGAGGGCCAGTTCATCAGACATCTGGTTTTGATGTTGGGTAAGGGGCGATTGGCAGATGCGACCCTGCTCAGACCCGCGCTTGCTTCCTCATCGGTTACCGACAGGTCAGACCTCTACGCTCAGCTCAAATGCACATTTCTAGTAGTTGTTCACCTTTTACCCTCCTTACCATTTCCCTATTGTATTTATGAGAGTTCTTTGCCAAAAGGATTTGAAACCATTGAAGTTTTACATATTTTTTCATAGTATGTCTTAAAATGGAAGTATCTTATTGGCTTTTTGTGTGACATTGTGAAGTCCTTACCACTGAGAAGATTCCATGTCTAACCTGGAAAGCCTTAAAGCCCATTTTAATTAAAGAATATCTCAAATGTAACTGATTTGGTGAAGAAGTAAATCCAAACAAAATAAAGAAAATGTCGACACCTACCCCTTAACAATAGCTGTAAATCCCTGTAATTTTAAGTCAAATATTAAACCTGTTCTGTGCATCTTCCCCATATTTTTCAGCCTTTTAGTGTTTCTTTTGAAAAGTTTCTGAATCATGTTGTTTTTAAAGAAAATGCAGCTCATTGGTATAGAAAGGAAACATGTTCGTCTTTTAATTGCCTCCTGGTTGTTTTGGTTTACCATCAAGCCGCGCTTTTTTGCTCACATCCTGGCGTCCTGTTCTAGTTTTTTTGTTCAAACAAGTCCAAACTTCTATTAAAGAAACTTGAGATGTTATTCAGTATGATCAGCTTCTTTGTTCCTGTTAATTTCAAAAGATGTATTGAGATCATCCAATAAACTTACAGCAGCTTAGTCGTTTAGTAGTAACAAACACTCAGGCGATGTGAAGCTGGTCCACCAGTCCTCTCATACTGCTCCAGCTTCTAATTAGACCCCCAGCAGGCGGTCCAGACGGCGAGGAGGAGGAGAATAAGCTGCGGGTACAGGATGAAGGAGCAGGGCACCCAGCTACACTCCTTGGGACCGTAGCCCTCCCAGTCGACGAGAAACTGATGCCCACGACCTCGTCGACGGGAAGCCACGATCCTCTGGACGTCGTAAGTTGGATGCCCATCAATGATTCAGGTGGGAGGAGGGGGATCGGCCGGAGGACACAAAGCGCTGGTCTGAACCGGTTTGATCTGGGACACATGAAACGTAGGGTGGATTCTGACGCTGGTAGGCAAATGGAGACGGACAGTGGAGGGACTGATGACAGAGTCAATTGTATATGGACCGATGAACCTGAGGGACAACTTCTTGGAAACTGACTTTAGAGGGATATCTCTAAAGGACAACCATACCTGCTGACCGGGGGAGTAGACGGGAGCAGGGGTACGTCTCCGGCCAGCATACTTCTTATTTTGGGTGTTGTGCGTTGTAATGCAGCGAAGGTCTCCTTCCATATTTTGAGGGTTTTGCGGACGTAATAGTGAACTGAGGTTGTCGAGATATCCCTCTAATCGGCAGGAAACAGTGGTGAGACAGACCTGTGGCAGCAGAGATATGTGAGTTGTGGGTGTACCCAATCCATGGGCGGTTCTGGTTCCAGTCGGTCTGATTGGAGGACGCAAGTTAACGGAGAGCAGCTTCAACCTCTTGATTAAGACCTTCTGTCCGACCGTTGGTCTGCCGTGGAGAAGGAAAACATGTTTAACAAGTAGACGTGTAGTTTGTAGGGCTGTGGGAAGTTTACGGAGGGAGACCAAATAGCATGATTTGAGAATCGGTCTATTATGGAGAGGATTGTTGTTAAACCTTGCGAGGAAGGAAGAGCAGTGATGACATCCAGGGCGATGTGGGACAAGGGACATCTAGGGGTTGCGAGAGGTTGAAGAAGACCAGAGGGAGGTTTATTTCCGGACTTGGTTCGGGCATAAGATGGACATGCTTGAACGTATTCAAAGACATCACGGTGAATGTTCGAAGCACCAGAATCTGAGTGGTGTGAGGGCGGTGGTCCGACTGGAACCAGGGTGGCAGGAAAACTTTGCTTTGGGAAACCAGTGTATTACACGAGAATGGACGGCAGAGGGAACTTAAATGGTTTTCTGAGGAGAAGGTTGAAGGTTCAGGTTCTGTCTTGAGGGCGTTTTGAACTATACCTTCGATCTCCCAGGTCACCGACCCAACCACACCGTGTGAGACGGCGGGAGAAAAAGGCACAGGGATGTAGTTTGTTGTCCTCAGAAGAACTCTAGGACAGAACTGCACCAACCCCCACATCAGATGCATCTACCCCTAGAGCAAACAGTTTGAATGGATCGGACTGGACCAAAGCTTGGGCTTCAGAAAATATGGTCTTAAGCTTCACAAAAGCTGCCTGCGCCTCGGGCATCCAGGTAAAGGGACGTTTTACTGAATTTATAGCAGTAAGTGGTGTGTCAATTTGACTGTAGTTTCTTATGAAGCGTCGGTAAAAGTTTGCGAATCCCAGAAAACATTGGAGCTGTTTTCTGGACTCGGGTTTTGGCCAGTCGGTTACAGCTTGGATCTGCCCACTTTCAAGGATATAGCCGAGGAACGAGATGGATGACTTATGGAACTCGCACTTCTCCGCCTCAACGAAGAGGCGCTTATGGAGAAGTCGTTGAAGGACCTTACGTACATGAATAGTGTGCTAGGAGGGGTCTTTGGAAAAAATCCAAATATCGTCTTAATAAACGAAAACAAAAATGTTCAAGAAATCTCAGAGGACGTCAATTATTAGGGCTTGGAAAACAGACGGGAGACCAAAGAGCACAACAAAATATTCAAAGTGACCGAGAGGTGTTTTGAATGATGTTTTCCATTCGTCTCCCTGGCGTATACGGATGAGGTGATATGCATTACTGAGATCCAATTTTTGTTAAATGGTGGCTTGATGGAGGGACTCGAAAGCAGCCTTGAGAAGAGGTAAAGGGTATCTGTTCTTGACGGTAATATTGTTTAAGCCACGAAAGTCTACACAGTGACAAAGTGAACCATCTTTCTTCGACACAAAAAAGAAGCCTGCTCCTAACGGGGATGATGATGTTCTTATTATGCTTGAAGCCAGAGATTCATTTATATATGCCTCCTCTACTTATGGGAGATATTGTAGAGACGACTTGTGGGTAATGGTGCACCGGGTATCAACCCCATTGCGCAGTCATAGGGATGGTGAGGTGGAAGTGAACTTGCCTTACTTTTATTGAAAACCTCCCTGAAATCCTCGTATTCCTCAGGAACATTACTCAGATCCAGAGAGTCAACGGTGGTAATCTCTGGAGAGGGGCTAGGAGGAACAGCAGCCTGGAGACAGGAAGAATGGTAGATAGAGGACCAGGAGTCAACCGTACAGTTAAACCAGTATATTGTCGGGTGCTGGGTCTTTAACTAGTCGAAACCCAAAATTATGTTGGGGTGAGTGGATGAAACTACAAAAAATGACCTGTGTTCCTTGTGATTTCCTGATGTGATGAGTTCGAACGTGCAAGATATATGAGTAACCTGGGGTAGATGGCGACCATCCAGAGCAGAGGCTTGGAGGGGAAAATCTACCGGGGTCATGGGAATACGGAGTTGGTCAGCGAGGGTTTGTGCAATGAGGGATTGTTCGCAGCCGGAATCAACTAGAGGAGACAACTGTATGGATTCTTGATCATGAAACAGAGTGGGGGGAAGAAGAAAACGAGGCTCGGAAGATGTTATTTTCTGGTCCGTCTGTGGCCTCGTCTCTACAGACGGACCCTCTCGGGGACCTCTTCCCTTTGGCGAAGTGGACAGGTGGCGATTTAATGACTCGAGTTTCCGAAGTACAGACACTCCCTTGACAGCCTCCTTCTCTGTCGTTCTTCAGGAGTTAATCTAGTACGTCCCACCTGCACGGGCTCCGGCCCGGGTGGGAGTGACCTACGGGGCTCGATTCTAGGTGATGGCTCAGAGGAAGATGGTGGTGGCTGACTGGCTACGAGGACCCGCCCATTGTTAGCCCGGCAGTCAGCTGTTAACCTATTTCTCTGCCTCAGACGACCTTTGATTCTAATGGCTAGTCTTATAAGTTCGTCTAACGAGGGAGGCTCGTCTCTGATGGCTAATTCATCCTTTAACGGATCATTAAGGGCTTTAAAGAAAGCACTTTTTAGCGACTCTTGGTCCTAGCCGAGGACCCCTGCATGAGTCCGGAACTCAATAGAAAATTCTGCTGCGGTTCTGTTTCCCTGTTTTAGCAGCCAGAGATTACGAGATAAGGCTAAACGATCCTTTTCCGGACCAAAAGTGTTAGCTAACTTGTCTAGAAAATCTTGATTAGACAGTCCGACCTCAGGAAAATGTCGGAAACGAGCCTCCGCCCATTTAAGCCTTACCAGTAAGAAGCCCGATGATATACAAGATCTTGGCATCATCATTGGCAAAAGAATGCAGTGAGGAAGCAAAGACCAACGAACACTGCAGGATAAATCCATTGCAACCGCCAGCCTCACCGGAATACTTCTCCGGAACCGGAAGTGACACGAGTGGACGACGAGGAAAGGGAGGAGATGGGGTTGGATTGGTCTGTTATGATCCTCCTGAGAGCCTCCTGTGGGTCGTCTTGGCCTGAGTGTTCAGTCATATGATTTATCGATCTGACCCACATAAAAGAGAACTCTCAGGAGATTAGGTAAACTGATTTTATCGAACAGGTTGGTGTGGATGGGAACTGGAATGGTTTGGGGCAAAAAGGAAGACCGGGAGCTTCTGTGGGGTGAAACCAGGTTGAGCTACTCGGCAGGGAAACTGTGAACGATTATTTTGTGTCTCTGTCTTACTCGGGGCGCAGGTGATTAAGCCAGCGAGAGAGAGCAGGAAGGGAGGTGGAGTAGTTGCAGAAGGTAGGTTGTCCGGGAGGAAATCTTGCGGGAGGCGGATGGCTGGAGCAGGAGCAGGCAGTCCGAGCTGAACTTGAGGAGGAGCATGGGGAGATAAAGAGCACAAAAAACAATAACTTGATGCAATGAGAAAAAGTTTCAATGAGGAAGTTTTAAACTTGAAAAGCTTAGTCTACACAAGACTAGTTTGGCAAAAGAGATAACGTTACCAGTGGTAACAAACACTCAGGCGCCGTGAAACTGGTCCACCACTCCTCTTATACTCCTCCAGCTCCTGATTAGATGTGGAACACCTGTGCGAGGCGCTCCAGCCAGGATGAAAGGACTGAGAAGTCTCCCAGAGGACAACCAGCAAAACAACAAGATCCTCCTCCTCTCTGACAGGAGTTGCATATCATTCGAAAAGGTTCCTCCTGTTTTGGCCACCCCGCCATTGCTTTCTTTCTCTTCTTGGCCTCCCAAGTACAAATCCTCTGACTATACCACTGAGAAGGAGATCCATCGCAGAGTGTTTACCTGGCTTCATGGGCAGCGTTTGGCTTGCAACTAATTTTCCATTTAGGTGCTGTGGACAGACACCCATACCTGCAAGCACAAAAACACAGAAATGGCACTACATTAGACTTCTAGGCAGATATCTGAGGAATCAAGAAAAATCCTTTTTTTCTGGAGACATGCTGGTTAGGTTAAGGAGAACTGGTCTGAAACAGGGTTAAAGTTGGAAACCTGCTATGCTTTTCTGCAAAATTATCTGTTTCTTTTGAATATATTAGTTTAATCATGTTAATTCTTACTTTACACTTTAAAATATTATTCAAGGATATGATTCAAATAATAATAAAATAATAATAATAAATAAATCTACACCTTAGATTTTGATATCCAGGATGGCGCCGCAGATTGCGACACTCGTTAGGAGCTCCGTAGTGCTTTGTTTGTTTTTGTTTGTTTGTCATGGCATGTGTGATCCTAACACACTCAAATCAGTGCAGAAGATCTGCAGAACATTAGGCAGTTCATGGCACCAGGTATATTTCCTGGTTTTTCATTTTCGGACAGTCTTTTGGACATTTTGGTCGGCGGAGCGGCTACGCTGCTGAGCGGACGCAGGCGGAAGCGCAGACGTGGGAAGCGCGCCGGAGCGCTCGTCAAAGTGCGACAGCGCGGACTTCGTACACCGCTACTCAGCATCCATATGACAAACCTTCGCTCTTTAGGAAATAAAATGGACGAACTTTCACTGCTAAACCGGACCAACAAGGACTTTTCTCTCTCTGCTGTACAGTGCTTCACTGAGACCTGGCTCACGGATTCCGTCCTGGACTGCGCGCTCCACCTGCACGGCTTTCATCTCCACCGAGCGGACTGCGACACGGAGCTTTCAGGCAAGAAAAATGGTGGCGGAATTTGTTTTTATATCAACCAAGGCTGGTCTACAGATGTGACATTGTTAATGAGAAAATGCAGCCCTAATCTGGAATCGCTTTTCTTGAACTGTAGACCGTTTTATTGTCCGCGGGAGTTTTCATCTGTTGTGCTTGTTGCTGTTTACATTCCACCTCAAGCATGCATGCGTGAGGCACTGAGCACACTTGCTGATCAGATCCTCAGCGTGGAGAACCAACACACAGACTCTGTTTTTATCATCTTAGGGGACTTTAACATAGCAAAACTTAACAGCGAACTACCTAAATACAGACAGCATGTTACATGCCCCACCAGGGAGAGCAACATTTTAGATCACTGTTACACTGTATTTAAAGGTGCTTATCGCGCTGTCCCCCGTGCAGCACTGGGACTATCTGACCACTGTTTAGTTCATCTTCTCCCGACCTACAGACAGAAGCTCAAGTGTGCCAAACCTGTGGTCAGCTCGGTGAAAATATGGACTAATGAGGCTAAAGAAATGCTTTAGGACTGCATGGTTTTAACAGACTGGTGTATTTTTGATGATGCAACAAACAGCCTGGATGAATACACGGACACTGTGACATCTTACATCAGCTTTTGTGAAGACATCCGTGTTCCCACCAGGACTCACATTAAATACAGCAATGACAAGCCCTGGTTTAATGCCAAATTGAAACATCTGCGCCGGTCTAAGGAGGCAGCATACAGAAGTGGGGATGGGGTGCTGTACAACCAGGCAAGGAACACCCTAAATAAGGAGGTATCTACAGAACATCACCAGCTACAAAAGGCCAACTACACAGACAATGGGAGATCGTCAACTGGCCGACGACCTTAACAGATTCTACTGCAGGTTTGAACAGCCCAGCAACGTGCTCCCTTCCAACACCACTTCACACCCATCTGACTATCAGCAACCCATCCAGCCTGCCCTGAAGATCTGCGAGGAAGACGTCCTGAGACTTTTTTTAAAACAGAAAGTCAAGAAGGCCCCTGGTCCTGATGGAATCTCTCCCTCCTGCCTGAGGACCTGTGCAGACCAGCTTGCACCTGTCTTTACTAAGATCTTCAACAGATCACTGGAGCTGTGTGTTGTTCTGTCCTGTTTTAAAAGCTCCACAATAATACCTGTACCTAAAAAGACAACTACCACAGGACTAAATGACTACAGAGCTGTTGCCCTGACCTCTGTGGTCATGAAGTCCTTTGAAAGAGTGGTTTTCAACCACATTAAGGAAATCACGGACCCCCTGCTAGACCCCTTGCAATTTGCCTATCAGGCCAACCGTTCGGTGGACGATGCAGTGAACATGGGTCTCCACTTCATCCTCCAACACCTTGAACACCCAGGAACTTATGCAAGAATTCTGTTCCTGGATTTCAGCTCAGCCTTCAACACAATTATTCCAGGACAATTACACAGCAAACTGACTGAACTCAGCGTACCAGCCTCGCACTGCCAGTGGATAACTGACTTTCTTACTGGCAGAAAACAGCAGGTGAGGCTGGGAAAGAGTACTTCAGTGACCCGAACCATCAGCATGGGCGCCCCCCAGGGTTGTGTACTCTCCCCACTGCTCTACTCGCTGTACACAAATCACTGTACCTCCATGGACTCCTTTGTTAAAATCCTTAAGTTTGCAGATGACACAACAGTCATTGGTCTCGTCCAGGACAATGATGAGTCTGCTTACAGACGGGTGTTTGAACAGGTTGTCCTCTGGAGCAGTCAGAACAATCTGGAGCTGAACACAGCAAAAACAGTGGAGATGACCGTGGACTTCAGGAGGAGCCCACCAACCCTGCCAGTACTCATCATCTTAGACAGGACTGTGATGGCTGTGGAGTCCTACAAGTTCCTGGGCACAACGATCTCCAAGGACCTGAAGTGGGACAGCAACATCAACTCCATCATCAAGAGGGCTCAACAGAGGATGTACTTTTTGTACCAGCTGAGGAAGTTCAACCTAGCCCAAGAGCTGATGGTGCAGTTCTACACAGCCATCATAGAGTCCATCATCACCGCATCCATCACAGTGTGGGGCAGTGCTATCACAAAACACGACACCAAGAGACTGCAGCGCATTATCAAGTCTGCAGAGAGGACCATCGTTGTAAAGCTGCCCGCACTGCTGGACCTGCATGCCTCCAGAACCAGGAAGCGTGCAGAGAAAATCATCGCCGACCCGTCTCACCCTGGCCGTCCGCTGTTTCTGTGCCTTCCATCATACCGACGCTTCAGCCACATGAAGACCCGTACGACCAGGCTACAGAGAAGCTTTTTTCCAACTTCCATTATTCTCATGAACAATTGAACAATTCATTTATATATTTTTATTACTTCTATAGTTTCTATACTGCACAAAACTGCACTTTTTAAAAAAATATATAAATTATCCATGCTAAATTTTACAAATGTTTCTTTACTGTATTTTTCGTGCCTTTACTGTATTTTTTGTGCACTGCAAGCATCTGTGTAACCAAAAACAAATTCCTTGTATGTGTGAGCATACTTGGCCAATAAAGCGTGATTCTGATTCTGATTCTGATTTAGTAGCATCAGTTCTTTACGGTTTCTACAGTGTACTGTAAACAAAGTAAGGCTCGGTTTAGCATTTTCCTTTCCGCTTTGCTTGTTGGTAAATAACTCTCGTGACTTTCCAGAAGTACCAGACAGAAATGCAATGTGTTCAAACAAGACACATATAGAAAATTCCTATGCAAACTATAACAGTCACACAGGTTCAGTTGTTGAAACATTGACTTAACATCAGGCAATTTCTTTGGCTCTAAAGTAGCATTGCTCAAAATAGCTACTGTAGTTTTTTGTAATAAAATAAGTATCTATCCATCTATCTGTATGTAAGTCTGTCCTAAATATCTATCTTTTTCTCCCACAAAAGCTTTTGTTCTGAAATGTTAGCTCCAATAGTTATTCTGTCTCAATTAAGATAAGATAAGATAAGATAAGATAGACTTTATTGATCCCGAAGGAAATTGTTTTGCCAGGGTTACAGAGTATCAAATAACGATTAACACGACACACTCATCTCACATACAACACAGTACAGTACACAATCAACATATAGCAATTACCACACGTTCTTCCCACAACTAATAGCAATTTGGGAGACACAATTCACATCTTACTACATTCCTTGATAAATGCAATGTTAACTTTCACTTTTATCATGACAAGAAGAATAATACAAGGGTTTTTTTTATGTAATAATGAGGCCTTCCATTAATTTTGTTCATGTTACTGTGAAATGTTGCTTAAATGTTGCCCTTAATGGTTAGGACGATTGGTTCAGATCTGAAAAACAGCCACTTCAAATCTTGAGCAGTACCTTCATGTGGAGTTGCATGTTTTCCTTGTGGATACATGGGTTACTTATGCTGGTGTCTTGTAATAGTCAAAAAAACTTTCTGTTACTTTACAACTTTAAATTGTACTTAAGTTTTTGTTTGAATGTCCATCATTGTGTCCAGGACGGACTGCCCCTCTGCCTAGTTAATGCATTAAGATGCTCCAGTGCTCCAACCCAAATGATTAAGTTGGTATAAAAAATTTATAAATGGATGTTTTAGGCGCTAGAATAATTCCTGAATACACTTTTTTTTGCCATATCCTTGGTGATTTGTGCATGTTTTCCCTATTAAATATGAATTGTTTAACCTTTTGTTGTTCATGTTTCATGGCATGCCTTTCCTGGTACAACTGAAAACAAGATACGGTCCTTACAAAAAAATCTATTGAAAAGTATGAATTTCACATAAAAGAGAAGTAGCAATCATCTAACATTGACTTAAACCTTAAAATCTTACTCTTATAGAATGACAAAGATATCGTTTTCGGGAATGTGCAAAAAAAAAAAAAAGAAAACACATATTGCCTTAGATGAATATTATAATTACAGTGTTTAAATGGCTTCAGAACAGGTAATTTTCTTATACTAATATCTGCTTCAATGAGATGTGGCACACATCTTTGAAAACAAAAAAAAATAGCACAAACTAAAAAAACAAAAGCATAACATTTGTCTGAACCATTCTGTTTACAAAGTGCACACCATCTTCTGAATCTTTGGGACTCATGCAGAGTGGTCGAACATAGCTTGAATAACTGAATAATTATCTCATAAAAACTGGTTTGTGTCAGGTCAACACATGCCAGGAAAAACAAAAGACCCCCACCTTGGGAGAGTGTTGCAGCAAACCAGTTAGCTTTGACTTAGATATCTTACCCACATGAGAAAAATCCAAAGGAGCTGTCAGTTTATTTATTATGCTAAATGAGAGGAATGCTGTTAGGAGCTAAAGCCTACAAACATACCCTTAGATTTTTTATGATTGACATGTTGTCAGATCGCTACACCCATGCAGAAGTATAACTCAGGTAGAGTTTACCCCCTACAAAACAGTGTTGTAATGGCAGAGGCAGTGAAAGCTGAAATTGTTTTTGCCGTATCAGCCAAAGTCAACCAAAAGCTACAGGGAAGTAAAATCTCCAATGAGTTATACGTCAGGTCTGTACAGTTGCTTACATGAAACTACGGAGAAATCAACATTAAAGTCCAAATGTTTCGTGAACAAAGGAAGAATTATTAGAGGCATGATGTTGTGTTGGTTGTGAGGGAAAAAGCTAGATTGGACGTATTTTCCACTTTAAAAGCGGATGAGTATTTACCTAATAGCAGATACACCACTAATTCTACAGGTATAGATGGTCAGTTACTAACAAAAACAATGGACCTTGATTGGCAGGTGGAATCATGTCAAATGTCAGGTGATCAGAAAGTCAATAGGTTTACTACAATTTTCACAATGCAAAAAAAGGAATTTGGGGATTTGGTCTTTTTGAAACTCCGTATTCCCACGACTCTTAAACACAAAGAGTTCAAACTATTTATAAGACAGGAATTAAATTTTTTTCATTGTTTTCAAAAAGGAACATATTTGCATTTATTTAAGAAATTGAGACACTAATGTATAGAAAGCTTTTGAAACATCACTAAAATATTTAGAAACGTAATGTAAACAACCATATTCAACTTGAACATGATGGAGAATCTGTCACAGTAACTAAAGATTATAGGGTGATGGTAAGGCGGCCTTCTCACTTGACACACTTAGAGTTAACATCAGTGTTTAAAAAATAAAAATACATGCAAAATGTTGCTCAAAAGTTATAAAGATTTAGTTCCTGTATTGTCAATATAGATTTTGTCATTAGTTATCGGGTTATTTTATTACATTGAAAAATGCTTTTCTGAATAATGCTGTAACCACCATGTGTTTTAACAACGATTGTCCGGCCGTAGTAATTATTATCTGCAGCTCATCTATACGCATTAAAGACTGGATGGTTGGATGGAAGGAGAGATGCAGGAATGGAAGGTGAAATTCTGCTAAGATTGTCCAGGACTGTGCTATATATTAAATTGTGTTCAACCTCTTATTTACTTGTCACGATAAATGAAAGAGAGAAAAAATGCATGAACAAAGATCAATGCCATTGTTTGAAGATGTAGGTTGGTTATATTTATTTGTACCTAATGAATAAGGAAAACTGATGAGGTAATAAATAAATGAAATACTTAATAAAATTGCATTACACATAACTGTTCCATCTGGTGTAAAGTCTCAGTTGAGAAGGAATTATCTGAGATGGTATCAAAAAAAAAAAAAGAACATCGGTTTTGGGTCATAATATTTCTGTATTACTTATAGTTATTGGCGTTTAAAAAGATCTAAGAAAACTAAGTATAATTTTTATTAATGGCCAAAAGGCCTTATTTTAAATTACAATCCCCATCAAAAGGAAAGGTCAGACTAGAAGGTGTAATGTAAAATTTTGGCAGGCCACTTTCTCCCAAAAGTGTAAATAATCTAGAGGAGTGTATGAGTAGATCCATGGGGAGGACTGCATTCACCAAAGACCATAAAATACACAATGTTGATCTTTGAAAACTAAAAAGGAAGAGTTATTTGGGTACTGATCTGCAGGAACATTTATTGTAAGACTAGAAATCAGCCAGCAGCTGGCTTTTTCGTCAACTTTCCTCAGCTCAGTAACTAGAAACTGCAGCGGCAAGTCAGCTTTTCTCAATCATCGGCAGACAGTTTACTGGGGGAAAAAAACTCTTTCTTTGAGTTTAAATACCGCAAACTGCAGTTTCAGGTTAGCTGACCTATGGGACAAGTGGGGAAATATAAAAGCTGGCAAAAAAAAAAAATAGAAAATAGAAAGGCAAGCATGTTGGCACAGAACCAAAAATAACTCCAGAGACATGACAGTGGAATCTGCAGCCTGGTTCCATCTCTGTCCGAACCCTTTACATTTCACATAGCTGCTCCTCATTTCTTCGCTCTGACAGCCTCTTTATTCTTTAAGTTCTTTTGTAACTTTTATTTGGGACAGAGGCTTTTAAGCTTCCATGCTTCCCCCCCTGTTTGTATCATTTATCCTGGTTACCATCACAGATCAAGGCGCCAGCATAAGTTCTGCTGTTCTTGGACCAGAGAATAGGAGGAAGTAATCCATAAAGTGTGTGGTCCCTTAAGAGGACACGGGCAGATTTAGGCCTCCTTTACAAACTCTGACTGTTAACTCTTGTTTCCTTCTGTCACAAACTGTTTTTTTTTAATGGGAAACAGCAACACAGTTTAAAACCTAAATAAAAACTTTTAAGGAAAGCCCCCAAATAGGAACATAAAGCATCTATGACCTTCATTTTCTTCCACTAACTACGAAGAAAGATATCAAAGTTGTGTAGACGGACACCAGAACAAAGAACTAATCAACCTTAACCTCTAACCTTTACCAGCTTACAGTTCTGATTAGGTTAAGCCTAATCGTGGTAAAAGAAAAACAAAACTCTAAGAGAAAATATAAGTATTCATTGCCAAAAAAGTTCTTCCCACTTTAGTTAAATCCCATTTATAAACCTGTGGTTTTTACATAGACCAAAAGAGCTGCCTTTAGCCTTTATTCCAGGTTTGTCCTGTAATTAACTCTAAAATCCTCTGTCTCTGTTGTCCTACTGCAGTTTGCAGAACTACACCCCCCCCTAGACACAACCAACCAATCAGAGCCAGAGAGAAGATCCTAGCACTGGCAATCAAGAAGAAGAATCTGTTCATTTATATACCCCAAATTTACAGATGTTGTGTGAAGGTACTTCACAGGAAAATCAATTCAAATCATGGATACATCATAAACAAATCAATTTCAAAAAAGTTTCCAATCCTAGGAACCCCAGCAGATTGCACTGAATCATTGCCTCCAGAATCAGCACACCGAACAACTGCTTCTGTTGTCGTTGACTATACAGGAATCCCTCATACTGAGCATGCATGTAGTGACAGTGGAGAGGAAAAACTCCCCTTTAACAGCAAGAAACTTCAAGCAGAACCAGGCTCAGTACGAGTGGTAGGCCGTCTACCCCGACATACTGGGGTTTGTAGTGACAGAAGACTAAAAATAGATGTATATAGCAGATGTATAAAAATAGAGTATATAGCAGCAGTTGTAGAGCGTCGCTGGCAGCATCTCAGCCGATGCCCTCCTCCAAGAAGCTGTCTCAGCTAACAGAAGACCAGCCCAGGTGTGGCTACGATGGAGAGAGGAACAGTAAGAGAAAACAAAAGGTTGACATAACAGCAACTAAAGCAGTTTGGACAAATTAGCAGAGTTTGCTAATTTTTTGGTTTGCTGATGATATTCTAATGGCTGAAGAAATAACTTACCGTTACAGGAAAACAGTTTGTCCAACATTGCCAACGTAGGAAATGCTCACCAGCATGCGTTTTCATAAAGATGGTTGAACCGCACCCTAACATGAGCTTGAATGACATTGCCAAGACAGAAATCCTGTCTCTCATTGGTTGTTTCTGAATATGAGCAGTGTGACTCTGCCAGAACACAGAAGGAAGCCATATAAGTTTGATTTTTCTAAAGATTTTCTGTTTCATATTCTACATCACGACATAATGACAATTTTAAAAGATATGTAAAAGAATATATAATGTAAATGTTTATTTGTAATACTGTACCATTTAACAATACCTACTCACTCACAGTAATTCCTCTGAAATTGAAACAGGGCATTGGAGGAACCAATTCAAGATCATTGCTGACCTCTTTCGACTTGCCCTGAAACATTTTCTGAACACACCCTTCCATGAGATCCAGTAAGAGATTGACCGTCTAGCAGGACAGTGACTCTAAACATGTATGTAAAACTGTATAAAAAAACAAAACAAAAAAAAGCGTTGTTCTCAAACTTAACAAACATACACTGTGTCCTGGTCTCCAGCATAAAATTCTTTCTGGAGTCGCTGATGAAACAGCTCCTACAAAAGCATGAATAACATGCATGCAACGACAAAGAAAACAAGCAGGATTAAAACCAGATGCTAATAGTCACTTGCAGATGCACAAGAACAATCATTATCATTATCCATGTGAAATAAAAATATTACGTTTTCTATTTTTGCACTCTACAGACTTTGTTATATCTTTTTATAATATATGAGTCAGAACAAAAATAAATCTGCAAATTAATACAAGAAGGAATTAAAAATAAGATAAACTGGTCGATTCATTTGGTCTGCCATCATCCCATGAGTATCAAAAATGCACAGAGTTGCTCTGGTATTGTGCTCTCATCTATGCTTACTTATAGTTAGCCTATAAATTACCTTCAGTTGATGTCAGTGATAAAAAACACTCCTTATTGTATTACCTTATGTTATCAGTTCTACTTTGCTGACAGTACAAATCTCAAATCCACTGAGAAACAAAGGAGCATAATAAAAGGCCAGGTATGAGAGTATTAGTCCTTTGATCAGATTATGGCTAGAAAATAGGCTGTATATCATTTATTGCAGTAGTCCACGGTTTCTATCCCATTTGTTACATGTAGGGGGTAACCAGGATAAACAATTACTATATCCACAGGGAATTAGGTGAAGAGATATTAAACATATTAGAAGTGGTGCAGAAAAAACGATATATATTTAAAAACCACATCTCTGCTATCATTTTGCACTTCCAGGTAAAAAACATTGTAAAATTTACTGAAAAGTGTTTCAGCTGATATCTGCACAGCTATCCTGGGACCCCCCAAGAATATCTCAGAACAAACAGAGAAGGTTGCATAACTCTGACCGAAATTGTGCTCCACTGCCGTCATCATTTTGAAGGGTAAAAACAGGACAATCAGAAATTTACTATATTAACTAAATGCTGTCCTAAGCCTTTTTTTACATGTTTACAATCAGGTATCAGAGATAAGACTAAAATTAAAACTGACATTGGTTCTCTTTTCTTATTTATCGACTGTAAGAACCTACAGAATAATTAAGAGATTTTCTTACAAGTTGTCAATCTACTTATTTCAGTTGTTTGCTTGTTATCTCTTTGTATACAGTGCTCTAGAAACTGTTGGACTGCTTTGTTGGTGTTTACTGTCTGTCTATTTTCCGCAGGTCTGTGTTAATTGCCATGCTGTACCCGAGCTGCACCAGGAGCTCAGCTGTGTCCATTTACCCTTCGTTGCCACTGCGGAAAGAATCTGGAGACTGTTAGGTCATTTAATGCCTTACAGTTTCTGTAGTTTGTTCTTTATAGTTGATGGTTGCTAGAGACAATAAATATCTTGGCTATTTTTGTGTGGAATTCTTGGACATCCGACTCACCATACCTCAGCCAAAACAGGATTGTTTTTCAGACCCTTGCCCAAGAACAACATAACTCACCCAACCAATCTATCCACCCTCACCAAAGTTTTGCCCTGCACCACAGAAGCTCCCTGTCTCTCATGCACCACTTGTCATGCTGTTGTTAATTCTTCGGACCCACATAAACAAAGTACTTTCAGGAGATGTTTACAAAGATTTATTGCTGGTTGATATGGGAAGAGGGAATCCGGACTGATCGGCAACGGGTAACTGCAGGAACGGCGAGACACAGGAAACAGCGGGGCAACAAGGAACGACAAGAAACAAAGGGCGTCGAGGACGTGGAAGACCGGGAGCTTCTGAGGGTGAGGACACGAGAGGTGAGTACAGTCGAGTGTGAGGGAATGAAT
>JAVLVB010000079.1:640104-653975 GCA_032876305.1 Orestias chungarensis | reverse complement strand
GTCGAGGACGTGGAAGACCGGGAGCTTCTGAGGGTGAGGACACGAGAGGTGAGTACAGTCGAGTGTGAGGGAATGAATGAAAGGAACGATCTTACTTGAATGGTTGGTTTGAATCCCAGGGAGGAGTCAGCGGGGAGTCCTTTCCGGTGGTGAAGATGAGGTTTGATCCAGAGGAGGTCAGAGCAGCAGATGATGATACAGGAGATGACAGATTGAGCTTTAGCCAAGAGGAGTTTGAACCAGATGGTGAGTGAAACCAGAGAGGAACTTGTTGGATGATTTTGCTAGATGAGAAGGGATGACCTGAGACGAAGACACAATGATGGTTAGGGATGTGAGAGGTTGAGTAGCAAAACACTAGAGACTACTAGAGTCGTTCCAAAAACTCTACAAAAGCTAAATAGCAAAAACACTAGAGAATACAAGAGATAATACTAGAGACACTAGAAGTGATAACGCAGGGGGCACTGAGGATAGTTTTACCGGTAGTAGATTAATACTCAGGCGACGAGTAGCGTGTTCACCACTCCTCTTATACTGCCTCAGCTCGTCAGAGGTAACCGGGCGCACCTGTGGAGGAAACTCCAGCATCCGAGGACTGGTGACCCCCACTGGACACCTGGGGAAGTGACTTAGGAAAAGACTCCTGCTGACACCACTAGAATCCCTTCCTAAACAACTGCTGAGATTAGCTGATCTGAAGCACACTTAAAGAACTGTCATTTAAAAAACAAAGCACACCAACTTAAGTGTATTTACCCTATAGCTTAAAAATATATTACAACAATGTCAAACGCATCAGTGCTAATAGTGAGTAATTTACGACTACTCATCTGTCATCACTCCTTTGCAACAAGGTCTAAAGACATTAAAGATCTGCATTTTACGGACTTTTAATTGTCAATATCAGTCTCATAAGTCCAAGGTGTTATCAAAGAATCGTTGCAGTTTCCCAGATAAAGGACGAGGCCAGTGGAAGAACATGCGAACTCCAGTACCATAATCATGCAAAATGAGAGAGGTTCTTGTATAATACACTCACCACCAGTCCACCGTGCAGCCACTGGTATGTACACAAAAGTATGCTTTCCACTTGTGCACCCTAAGTCATTTCTTATAATGCTAACCATAACCATACCAGTCCTAAAATGCAGAGTGTTTCACACAGGAGAGGAAAAAAATATGAAACTAAAGTACAGAAATCATGCCTGCAGCTTTTTAAACATTTCACTTGCTCCTCATGTTTTCCTTTAATTCATTCTCTTCATGTCAGTGTCTAAAGGTAACTCCCCCAAGTAAGTCAAACACAGTGTTTACTTGATTGCCATGGAGATGGGCACAAATAGAATATTTTTTAGCAGAAGTTCAGACGAAGCATTTGCCTGGATTATTGTGACATGAAGGCAGCGCTTTGTCGGTAATAGAGATTTCTTTGGTGCTGTTCAAACAGAGCGGCCTTAAATTGAGGACATGTGTAATTTACCATCAAACCCTAGATTTCCTCCTTGTGTCTTAAAGCATGAAATCGAACAAATTAAATTTTACTATTCACAGATCTAGTGTCCGTCTTCTTTTCAAACTGTGAACCCAGTTTTCTCTACTGTTTAAAACAAAAAGGATTGGGCTTGTTTCAAATCAGGTAGGTTTGCCCGAGGACACACTGAAAATTAGGCCATGTCAGGAGTGTTTATAAGAGCCTGATGCGTATGCAGACACCCTGCACCAACACATCCACGATACCCATTAAAGGCAAGGAGAGCCAAGACGTGTCATTGCTGAAGCATGCACTTACTGTAAGTTGTGGTTTGAATTACAACAGCCTCAAACATAGTGATAGGTTATTAGCATATCTGAAATAAAACAAAGCTGTGAGGAAGAAAAGGTCACGACTTCAGTCTTTAAACACCACATTTCACTTAACAGAAAACGACCGTAGACTTTGTAGTGCATCAAATGTCAACAGCATTAAACAGAAACAAACTTTAGTGAAAATAAACCTACGCTAGTAGGAAAATATAGAAAATTCGATTAGCCAAAATCCAGTGTATAAACCCCAGTCATACGTGAGAATAATCAAATCCTTGATTCAAACAGGGAACAAGTCATTATACAGATGTCTACTTGGCACAATTTGCAGCTAGGAAACATTAGTCTTTGCCCTCAGAAGCCCGAGCTTGTCAAACTGGCTGAAATTAGAATAATTTTTTTGTTTTGTGGCTGTATGTTTAAGGTAATCTCCACCCCAGCCTATAGTCCTTTCCAGACTAACGAGGATCCAGGATGCCATCTATTAAACCCCAAAACTTGCAACAGTGTGATGTTGCAACACCTGTGTTTTACCTTGAATATGGTGTGTTCAGAGGATTACGTGCAGTGTTGGCTTTCTACCACATTGTTTTGCATATTAGACAACAAGTTCATCTCATCAGTCTTATATGACAAGATCAACTTCTAACATGATTACTAATGTTACCAGAGTTAACATGAAAGTCTGGGTGACTTTGCTACATAATATATCCTTTCCCCTGCCTGTAAGAGTTAGTTAGATGGTCGAATTTGCACAAAATATTGAAAACATGTATTTAAATACAGGTTTTTTGTCTGTTTGGTGTGCTCCTTGGTCTGTATGAGGCACGATGTTTCCTAATTTTCCAGTAAAAAAAAGGCTGAATATGATTACAAACCAAAAAGTTTTAGATGTTTTTAAATAAAAGTGCAAATGTTTTTTTAGCTTGCAAAAGTTCATGAAGGTGTAAGTGTCAGCATTTACTCTTGATATAGTGCATAAACCTTAAAATTAACTCATATCTAAGAGGCCTCGGGATCGAATCCAATGGCTTTAACATTCACCACGCACATTTCATTTGAGTTTATATTATTACAGCCTAACTCAGTTTTCCATTGTTTTATAAATTATTCTTCCATAAGTTCAGATGCAGAGTCAAATATCTCACATCCTACAGTATGTTGCTGAAGCATTTCTTTAGGTTTGCATTATGCACAGCTTATTCATGACTCACTGTAACCTTTCAATAATTAAGAGGCTGAAATGGCAATTGTTAAAAAATTTACAAACCCCTTTTTTTGCAGAACGTGTGGAGTTCTTGGCTGTTTTCATTCACCCATCATACCAATAAAGATTTTGAAGGAAAAAAAAACAATTCATCAAAAACTACAAAAAGTGATTTAAACATGTGTTAAATGTGACTTAAATAACATTTCAAAATGTGGCTAATTTCTAATTTCTTTTAAGACACATTTGTTTGATTTATCTGTCACACAATAAAACTATTTTTAAACATGAAAGATTGAGGAGATTTCTGGCTTTTATTATCTAAATTTTATTATTAAATAATTTTATTATTTAACTAATTTTAGATGAAAAACAGGAATAAATGAAAATTAAGAAAACACACCGGATGACATCGTTATCCACTGATCAGTTTAATAACTTCCAAAGGCCTGGGTTGTTTCCTGTCCCTGTCTTACACTTACTTGAACTTTCCCAGTACACTTTCTGTTCTCTTTGCTCTCAAAACACAGCTTCAAGAGTAGAGCTTTATTGTCATATTGTCCAAGCAGAGCAAGGAAGAAGACTTGGGACCTCTCAGGCAATACAACCCATCAGGCCCTGCTTTTGATCTAATCTGTGCCGGACAAGAAAACTCAGCAGAGCTTGTTATTAGTCAGAGGGATGAGGAAAGTGCTCCGTCCTCTGCACACGCACTCTGGCTTTGCCCTCAGAGAGCAGATAAGCCTTCATACTAACTAACCACTCAGGAATCAGAAGATAAAGTCTATTAAGGGACGGGACGCTCACGGATGGATGTGTGAGTATGTGACCACAGCTGAGTGTGCGTGTCAAGCCAAGCCTGCAGCTATATTTGCATGTGCATGACAGAATTTTATATTTGTTTGTCCTTGCAGCTGAGATCCCACATGCATAATATTTTGCATTAACAGTGGCCGTGCCATCTGGAAAGAGCACAGAATTTTGGTGTTTAAGGTTTTCTTATGAGAACATGTTAGGTGAAGCTTCGGTTCAGCGTGGAAGGGGAACATTTTATTTATTTTTCAGGGAAACTGACATTGTTTGATTTCTTCGACAGGATACCACCAAAAAAAAAAAAAACTGTTATAGGTAAATAGTGAGGACTCCAACTATAGTCCTTCAGAGCTATTGTCCTACTTAAAGATACCTGAAACAAATTAATGGACCATTACCAGGCTTTTACCAAACGTGATAACATGTTGACTTATTTGATGCAGCTTTATTGGAACAGGTATGCATCTAAAACCTGCAGAGACAGTAGCTCTTGAGGAGACCACTGGTCCAAATGCTAAGAAAATTTATTATTCAATATTTTGATCAAATTCTGCTTAGTCAAAAGGAAATTGTAATCCATATGGGAGGCGTGGTTTGTGACGTGAATGTAAACCCTTTCTCAGATTGTGTCACTCTGATTGTGATAAACTGACCTGACTGTAGATGTCGATCCATTCCATATGAGAAGGAAGAACATTTATTTTTAAGTTCACCACAGATGAAAACACAGCTTCTTCTGTGTTGCAATGCTGCGCAAGTCAGGGCCTTTATTCTAAATAAAGTTTTTTTTGCATGTGATCGTATATCATGATTAATGTAAACAATACAGTGGGATTATCAAATCTAAATACATTAAATTCGATGGAGGAATTTTGTGCATAGAAACACAGCTAGTGATATCACAGTTCAGAATAAGCATTAATGCAAGGTTTGTATTGAATAGTATTAGAAACGAGCACAAATTGTTTTTTGTTTAAGTAAGGCTTGTCATTTACTGTATTAAAATTACTTCTGTTTTGTTCTGTTTAGCTAAAGAAAGTTTGTGTATCCACCTACTTATTGTTCTAAGCATCTGTTCAGTCCTTGGATTATTTCAGTCACCTGGTGACTTAATAAATTTGAGCTGAGCTAGCAGGAACATGTGGATATATTAAATTGGGACAAAAAAAATCTGTCTAACCAATCTATTTTAAATTGAACAGTAAAATGCCCAAATAAAAAGATAATTACGTCCACAAGAGGATGCTGTTTAATGTTAGGAAAGAAAAAAAGAAAACTACATTAAAATAGTTTATTTAAACTAATTAAATATGCTGCTTTTATGGTAATTAGCAGCCTTACATCTCTTGGCAAATCCAATTCAGATTCAATCTAAATTATATTTGCAAGTGTGGAAGGTTAATAATAACATGATCATTATTTCTTTGTTGAGCTGTGCCGTTTCTGAATCAAAATGGTCTGACAGCAAGGTTAGAAGTGAAATTCTTTAAGGTGGATTCAATACCCTTATTTGCAATCTTTTGTCTGTGTGTATATATATATATATATATATATATATATATATATATATATATATATATATATATATATATATATATATATATTGGTACTTTACGTTGTTAAACACTTTTTTATAAAAACACCATGAGTCATCTAATATTTGGATTACAGCAATCTAGCAACACATCGTACAACATTATTTCTGTCAATCTTCTATTAAGAAAAATCCTAAAAATGCAACGTCAGTATCTACTTTTGTGAGATTCATAAATACGCCAAACACTGGCTAAACCTTTTCTTAACATCTAGTGAAGGACATGTCATATCGACTTATCCCATTAACACTGTGTTTTAAGGTGTTTTGGAATGCTACTTTTCTCTAACCCCCTGAATAATAATTCATTTTGTCAGATTGCGATCAATGACTCGAGCAGATGTGGAATTGCAAGAAAGAATAATTTATTGTGGGGAAGAATAATGAACAAAAGATAAACCGGAAGAGGGCAAGCGGAAACGGAACTGGAATGTAAACAAACAGAGAACCGAAGCGAGATGCGGGGACTACAAACGTGAATAAACAAAACAATCGAAATAAACAAACCAGCATAAAAACACGGGAAGGGGAAATAAACTAACGGACAAAATAACAATAATAAACACAAGGAAAACAGGAGGTGACAAAGGAGCTAAACTATGAGGAATAACTAACAGAACTAAGAACAAAAGAACCAAAAAGGAAATAAACTGACACAGGGAACAGGGGATAAAAGGATGGGGGAGGAAGCACGGGAAACCGGAGACTACAGGAAAACAAAAACCAAAGTAAATACCAGGACGGGACTAGGGGAGAATAAAGATGAGAGAGAGGACCAGGACAGAGGCCCAGCGAGCAGGAGGGAAAAGACTTACAGGGAGACGGCGAGGAAATGGCAGCAGATGGCGCAGAGAGACGGGAGGTGAACAGACGATCCAGCAGTGAGTGAATGAGTAAACCAGGCTTAAATACTGAAGAGCAGGAGGTGGAGTGGTGGAGATGATGATTGGATAATTGCAAACAGGTTTGAGTGATAATGAAGAGAGAAAACACAGAAAGAAGAGGGACAGTGCAGGGGAAACTAGAGAACACAGATTTAACAAAAACAAAGACTAAACCAAAATAGAAAATAACCTAAAGAAAACATTGATACTAACTAATGATAACAAAGTAAAACAAAGCAATTACAACAAGTTAAACAGCAAACTAACAGGGAACAAGAACACATATCATGACACATTTCACTTTGGTAATGTATGATATAGATTTGCAAGAAATCTGCAAATTTGCAACAAATACCTGTGCATCCATAAAAACTGCAACTTTCTATTAATTACAAATGTGGGCTAGACTCCAAAGTCTTTTTTGTTGTTATTGTTGTTTTGTTTTGTTTTTGTTTTTTTCTTTTTAAGAATTACACATCCAAGCAAAACAGTGATTCATAAACTCTAGACCTTAATTCAAAACAACTAAGAAATACAGAAATTAAACGTTTTTTATCCTTGATATCTTGCATACAAAATTAAAATGACTTTTGCTACCTTTGTATTCCAGAGGGATGTCTTTGGGTTTTTAATTAACCTTAACTGGATTTTTGAATTGGATTTGTTCATACTAGCTAAGAACAAAACTATTCTGACTGTATGATTTGACCTAAAATAAACAATATACTGGAAGATGTTGTTCAGTTTACTTTGGTGTTTACCCCCACATATAAAGAAATCAATTGAACTTTGAATATAGATGTCTTTGTTAGATTTAGTTGATTCTTTGGCTTAGTTAGATTCCCTTGTTTTCTGGTATCATTTAGCTGTTTTTCTGCTGCACCTCCAGTCAGTGTGAGTGTTGTTGCGTTTCTTCCAGTTCTGAGTTTTTGGAAATAAATATTAATGCATTATTATTAATATTAAAGTTGGATCTGATTGTGTTTATTTCTGTCTTCTCAATGTACTTTGATCCATTACAAAAACATGTCACTGGCCCAAAATTTAATATTTGATAGAAATTAATCACTCTAATATAAATTGGGCTGTTTTGTCACATACGATAACTGCTAGTATCATTTAATAATTTATCTGTGTTAATAGGCACAGGTTAGCATTATTACTTTGTCATTCTTATTGAATTAGAGGACCAAAGCTGGGGCTTTAAAAGGGAATAAATCTAAGTGTCTTTTCACCCAAGCAAACCTACACTGTCACTACCTAGCGTCAAATTCACATACTCATCTTAGTTTGCTCTAAATTACATTTTTAAGTGTCCAACTTCTTCAATACAAGTGATTCAAATATCTGAATGACCTGGAACTGGCTAGCAATGCATTGCTTGTCAAGTAATGGAAGCAGGTAAGGGGTCAATATATGCCAACTAAGGTGGAGACCTATGAACCCTACTGTCAAATGAGGCAGTAATAAAAGCTACTTCTAAGAAAAACAGTAAGGACAGGCTGAAATACATTTACATTTACATTTATGCATTTAGCAGATGCTTTTATCCAAAGCGACTTACAAAAAGAGGGTTTAAGATTGAACTACGATGCAATTTACTCAGTTACCTGCAATATGCTAGGAGAGGATTTAACATTAATGATGACACTCATTTACAGCATTTAGGTAAACACAGAATGCCCAAGTACCACAATGAGTGCTAATTAATAACATCAGGGGGGCAATAAGTGCATTTAGATCTATCAGGGCAGTAGATACTCTCGGAAGAGCTGGATCTTCAAGGATTTCTTGAAAGTGGAAAGAGAATCTGATGCTCTGATAGTGCACATAACATTGTTCCACCAGCGAAGAACCGCAAATGAGAAGAGTTTAGATTGAAACGCACAGGGATTTGGTCGCGTTAGTTGGCGCTCCTTGGAGGAACGGAGCGGTCGGGCAGTGACGTAAGGCTTTAAGAGAGTCTTGAGGTAGATGAGCGGTGATCCATCGAACACTCTGTATGCCAGCATTAGTGATTTGAATTTGATGCGTGAAGCTAAGGGAAGCCAATGGAGTTCTGTGAAAAGGGGTTTGACATGCGCTTGCTTTGGCTAGTTGAAAACCAAGCGAGCTGCAGCATTCTGTAGTGATCTCACAGCACAGTCTGGAATGGCTGTTAGGAGGGCGTTGCAGTATTCAAGGCGGGAAATGACCAAGGTCTGAACTAGGAGCTGTGTAGTATGTTGGGTTAGATATGGCCTAATCTTCCTGATGTTGAATAGAGATAAGCGACACGATCGAGCGACAGAGGCAACCTGATCCGCAAAGGTAAGCTGACCATCGATCATGACGCCCAGGTTTCTTACAACCTTAGTGGGTGCCACAGATAGGGAGTCTAACCTGATGCTGATGTTGTGGTGAATACTTTCATTGGCTGGGATGACAAGCAGTTCAGTTTTCGGAGAGGTTCAGTGAGAGATGGTGATCTTTCATCCATGCAAACATGTCAGAAAGACAGGCTGAGATTTACGTAGGTACCGAGAGGTTGTCAGGAGGAAATGACAGATAGAGCTGGTTATCATCTGCATAGCGGTGATAGGAGAAGACATGCGAATAGATGATTGGGCCCAGCGAAGTAGTGTACATGGCAAAGAGGAGGGGGCCCGACGCTGACCCTTGGGGCACCCATGTGGTGAGGTGGTGTCGCGTCGATCTTTGGCCTTGCCATGCCACCTTGAAGGATTGTCCGGTGAGGTACGATTCAAATCAGGAGTGTGCACTGCCTTCAATGCCCATGTCTGCCAGCTTGGTAAGTAGGATGCTGTGGTTTACAGTATCAAATGCAGCTGAGAGGTCCAGTAGGATGACAACTTCTTTCTAGGATTCCGTTACTGAAAGGAGTGGCATTTCCATGGAGTGACCGCTCTTGAAGATTGATTGGTTAGAATCAAGAGGGTCATGTTGGGGGAGAAATTTCATCACCTGCTTTGAGACAGCTCTTTTGATGATGTTGGACAGGAATAAAGCCCAGTAAAAAATTGGATTACACAGGACTAGATTTGTGTATGTATGGGAAAAGAACTGAGAAAGAAAAGTAAAGGCTACAATAGGGCTTATCAGCAAGTATCCACTTAACCAGAAATAACTTCAAAAGTCTTGATAAAAAAAAGCTGGGTGAATATTGACACTTTTTCTAATCTGGATTTATTTGTCAAAGAACTTTTTTAATTTGAAAAAAAAAAAAAAATCAAGTTCTGTAAGTCCATCCATCCATCCAACCCTCTTTTCCTGATGTGGTCGCAGGGGTCTGCAGGTGCCTATCCCTAGCTCACAATGGCCGAAAGGCAGGGGCTCACCATGGACAGGTCGCCAGTCCATCACAGGGCAACACAGACACATACAGGACAAACAACCACACACACTCAGACACACAGAAAATTTAGAATACCCAATTAGCCTAACAGTCATGTTTTTGGACTGTGGGAGGAAGCCGGAGTACACGAAGAGAACCAACATATGTACATGGAGAACATGCAAACACCTTGCAGAAAGACCCAAGGTGGAATCGAACCCAAAACCTTCTTGCTGCAATGCAACAGTGCTACCAACTGCACCCGTGTGCAGCCCAGTGCTGTATATTTTACAACAATAAAAAAAAGTGTAAATCTTGGCAGGAATTAAGAGCACACCAATAATATCACACGTCTTTCACTATATGTAATTACTTTTGAACTCCTGTAAAACTTAGCCATAAGAAAGCAAGGCCTGTTATTCATCTCGTGCATTAAATCCTACTACATGCGTATCTGAGGTCAACATTATTGCAGGCCTATTACCATGAGATCATCTCAACACTGCAGTGTGTTCATTTAACAGGCCGGTTTCAGCACAGCCAGCAGAACTCTGTCAAAATTACCCTGGCCTAATTAAGATTAATTCTAGCTTTTTATTCCTCTATTGAATAAATCAAGTTTGACAGCTCAGTATTGAGTCTCGCTGCAGGACTAGGGGGAGATTACAATAGTATGCTGACACAACACACAAGGTCTCCCAAAGCAGGTGGTTTAATGCTGCAGTGATTTTGACAGGCTCGATTAGCTAACACTTAACTTTGACAGTGAAGATTCAGTGCAGACTACAGGTCCCCCCCTCATGGGTCCTGTTTACCTTTCCAGTCTACACTGGATGATCTAGTCTATCAGCCATTGTAGGAAGCAAAGAGATTCTCTCATAAAAATACTGCAAATACAGCAGAGAGATATTAGAAATAATTAATTTGCACAACTATGTCTAAATCTCTTTATTTGTCTTCAGAATTCTGGACTTTCATGTGGTTTTAAAAAATCTAGTGTTGCTAATCCCCAACCAAATAATAAACCAGCCACCTGTGGGCTTCAAGTCAACAAGTCGAGTAAAAATTTAACCCTTTTGTCTGAGGACTTTCTCTCTGGCCCTTTCCTTGAGGCATCACCATTTGTTTATTTTGGGCTACTGAGTTGTTCTCTGAGGATATCAGGAAAACATTCTAGCCAGCAAGCGTGTCAGGGTAATAATCATCATTGGAATGTTTGTGGTAAGCAATATAGGATTAAATTATTCAAGATTAAATAGTTTTACAAGGAGCTTTTGTATTTAAAAAAACTGACCTCAAACAAAGTTAGAACAAAATCTTGATACTAATTTCTGGGGTGCATGAGTCTCAAATAATTTTCCCAGCTGAGATGATCTCTGCAGCTCATTCAGAGTTACTATTCTGACTTTGATTGCTCCTCTGATAAGTGCTCTGCATGGAGACCAGTTAGTTAAGATTTAAAGCCACATAGGGTTTGCAAGAATTCATTACTCTTAATATTAGGAACTGTTGCCCAAAAATCCCCTGAACAAGTCTAACAAAAAACCAGTACTGACTTTAAATCAATCCTGTATATATAACTGCCACTTTTTATTGGTGCATCAGTCTAAAGAAATACCAATGTAATACAATAGTGAGGTTGTACTGTGGCCCAACTGTTATCAAGAGTTTAATAAGGCACGGTGTAAGGTTGTTTTTTTCATTTGAGATCAATGTGTTCACAGAAGAAGTTATTAGACCGCCACAATAATGAGGGTATAATCAGTAACCTTAGGGTTGTGAAATTTATCTAATGCACACAAACATAATGATCTAAATATTGATTTTGTGTGTGTGTGTGTGTGTGTTTTTGTGTGTGTGTGTGTGTGTGTGTGTGTGTGTGTGTGTGTGTGTGTGTGTGTGTGTGTGTGTGTGTGTGTGTGTGTGCTTTAACACATCTGTTAGGGTGCCTGAGACAGTTATAAGATAAAAACTCTAACATAACACACCTGGCTTTGTTTTTTGGGCAGTAAATACCAAGGTTAAAATATGTAACAAAGTCAGGTCTTTAAATAGACAGGCTGGTCTAAGTCAGTGCTGAGCTACAACCATGAATCAAATCTGGTACACAAACCTTTCTCCTGTCTCCAGAGCAAATTATTACATAAGCTTCTTGCTTCACAGAATAGGAAGTGTAAATGTCTTTTTTTTAAGTCAATATCATTGCAACAGTTTATTTTCTATTTTGTTCTGCCATTATTAACAACAAAGGAACTCATCCAAATGCTGAGCCTAAAAGAGGTCAGTGCTTTTCCATGAACCGGCCCGTGTCAGTGTGACTCTTTGGTTGTCTGCAAAGTCAGCGTATTAGTAAAAAAAAAGTGGACGCCCTCAGCACCAGTGTAAAGTAATGCTGCGGTCCATTAATCCTGTGGTTTTTTAACCAAAGCAAGTTGCAGACATTTTATTAAGGCCTCAGGATGTTGAATCAACTTTAGGCCAAAGCACAATAAATCTCCTTTAGGGAGGTTGAAACTTAAGCTTGAAGCTCTAAAATGTTTAATGATTAGGAAAAGTGGACTGTATAAGTAATACTTACCAACAATGTTCCCTCTAATTTTTCATGTGTCTGGGCATAAACACAAGCTCTCTGAGTACACTGACGACCACTGTGAGCAACATCAGGTGTACGAACTATGGCCACACATCAGTATTACACCTGTTATAAATCTTGGATCATAGAAAGTTACATGGCTTATTAAAATAATCCGATTACAGCAGCAACTCCCATTAGTGTGCTTTTAATATAAGTGATTTCCCCCACTTAAAATTGTGCTTGAATCAACGTTTCATGAATGTTTACCACATTCATTTATTAAATGAGAGAAAACAGCCACTTCTAGCTGTACATATTTCAACACAAATGGTTCATGTTCCTCTTCAGAGTGTGCAGCCGTGGTGAGCTCCTCTCCTGGTTTCCTCCTCAGCCTCTCAACCTGCTCCTCATCTACAGCCTCTGCTACTGGGTTTTCATTATTTATCTCTCCTGGGGTAAATAAATTCTGACTAGTCGAACGTCTGTCAGATTTACCATTGAGTTGTATTTAGACTTCAATTTAAGGTATATCTACAATGAATTACTGACTATCTGAAATACACATTTCCGATATCTACAATTCAATTATGATTAGTCAAAAAGTAAATTCAAGATATCTAGATTTTAGTTTTGACTAGTAATGGTTCTAATTAAAGATCTCTAATGAGTTCATAATTCAATATATCTTAAATGTATTTTTGGATAGAAGAAATATAGTTTTGACTAGTGGAAATTAAATTATAGATATGTTAAAAGCAAATAATGACTAGACAAAACTAAATTACAGATATCTTGAATTATAATTTTGACTAGTCGAAACCTCACAGATTTACGTACAGTGTTGCCAGATTGGGCAGTTTACAGTGTGAAGAAAAAACCCAAGTCCAAAAGCATTCCCATTTCAAACTACAAGATGGCAGCGCGCAGTAGTGCAGCGGCTTCTCACGCTCCTAGTGAACACCCTTTTAAGTAGTTTTTACGTCGGTTCCGAGCCCAAACTCATGCGCCTCAAGTGTATGAGTTATGGACGGACTGAACTTTGTAGGATTAAGGACAGTTTATTACGCAAAATCTGGAAAATAACTTCCGAGCAACGCTGGGCAGACTACAGCTCCTCCGGACTTCGGCGTGGGGGAGCAGAGCGCTGCAGACAAAGGGCCGGCGGAGCCGATGCAAGCGACGGTAGAAGAGGGGGAAGCGCGGCGGTGTGCTAGCCAGGCTAAATTCTAATGCTAACCGACCCCCGATTCCGTCACTGACTATCGGCCAGTAGCCCTCACACCGATAGTCACAAAGTGCCTCGAGAGACTGGTTCAGACTCACATCAAAGCCGACATCAGCGTCACTGTTGATCCACACCAGTATGCATACAGGAAAAATCGATCATTTCCTCCGTGGTCCACACTGCCCTCACCCACCTGGAGCAGAAGGATTCATACGTCCGTATGCTCTTTGTAGGCTTCACATCTGCCTTCAACACCATGATTCCTCAGACTCTGATTAATAAACTCTCCTCACTTGGACTGAGCTCTTCCATCTGCAACTGGGTCCTGGACTTCCTGACCAACAGGCCGCAGTCTGTGAAGATTCACAACATCTCCTCCCCCACCATCACCCTCAGCACTGGCTCCCCTCAGGGCTGTGTGCTGAGCCCCCTC